>JAYJLZ010122998.1:6042-27915 GCA_036873915.1 Tubulanus ruber | reverse complement strand
TTTTCTCAAATCTAACGGTTGTTTCCGGGTTTCCCAGCTCTGGACGTCACAAAAAAGTTTGTTGTGCCACAAAATTGGCGCATGACTTTGCGGCAAAGCGATGACCTTATGGCACTATTGCAGCGAAATATAAACTGTCGTTTTGAAGCGAATCGTCGGTATACATTTATTAGGTCGCATCACGTTCTACGTGGAAGCAGTAAGGCATGCACTAATAGTATATAGGCGTATTTATCTGCAAAAAGAACGTATTACGAATTATATTGTTATCTCGACCCGCGTAGAAATAAAACCGATACAGAATTGGTAAAAGATTGTCTAGCTGGTTCATTCGCACTGTAGCTTTTGCATTAAACGTTTAGTTCGACGAAATTTATGCAGTTTTATCGTTACAATAATTCGGTCACTACATTTATGGTGCAGTTACACAGTTCACTATTAATCGATAGTGCTTATTGCCTATGTATGTTATCGTATAACAAGTATTACAGTTTATTTTACGCATAGGATTTGGCGAGCGCACGATGGCATTTTCAACATCGTTGCGCAATATTTTTAGTAGATATCCGCTAGTTAGCAACATGGTTATTGTTGGGACGTTATACACGGGAGGTGATATTTGCCAGCAAACAATACGCCGGGTAGAGAAGTACGATCTAAAAGGCAGTCGCAATATTGGATTGGTGACTTTTACTGGAATTGCACCTATATATTTCTATTGGTACAAAATCCTCGAACGTGCATTACCAGGAACTGCAATAAAGACAGTTGTTGTCAAGGTTATAATGGACCAAGCGCTTATCTCACCGCCATCACTGTTTATTTTCTTTACAGGTAACTCTTTCCTTTTATTCGAGTTCTCAATTATATTTTAGATACAAAATTGAATAAGCTGTATTCGGTGCGTATATACATTTGACGCTTGGGATTATCAATCATTAATTAATAAATGAGTACGTTTTTTAGGGACCAGCATTCTGGAAGGAAAAGATGACGTATTTAAAGATTTTAGAGAGAAATGGCTTTCAGTGTTTCTGGTATAGATATGTTTTCATTTTTTTTAGAAATAAAGGATTAACTGTTCTATATACTGTACATCAAGAATAATTCATTTATTCCGAAGAATATGATAATACAGTTTCTAATATTAACGAAATTAATTTTATCATAATTATTGTTATTTTTCAGAGTGGATTTGTATTCTGGCCTATCGTTCAATCAGTAAACTTTTTATTTTTACCACTTCGATTGAGAACAGTCTACGTAAGTGCGATGGCATTTGTATGGAGCAATTTCCTGTGCTTTATAAAATCCAAATAATAATAATATGAGCTTATTTCGTTAATACAATTTTACTATTTATAATTTGGTATTTTTTGTTTTTAAGTTCGGACCTTGCAAATTATAATTTTGGGGTTTATCATGAAGAACTTTTCTCTTTTGGCGTGAATAACGGTAGATAGAAATCTTGAAAAAATTATTGGTGTGAAATGTCCCAATAAATTCTCATTATACATCTAAATTCATCGAAACGATAAACAGCTCGAAACAATTGTTATTTTTACACATTTTTCAACATATAGAAGCAACTGAACTTTCGATAATCTTTCGCTATCTCTTGAGAAATATTTCACACTTTCCAACTAAAGATCATAAGACGTACAGATGAGGAGACTGACACGCATTAAATCTATTCATAGTAGGCTACGATCAATTGGGATATTAAAATGGGTTCCTTTGTGACTAACGTTACATTTTTTATTTTTAACGATTTGTTTGGGTCAGCTTGATTGCATCTTGTCAAATATATTTTAACTCCAAAATCGTGTTGATTTTTGTCTCATTCCACGTAGATTGGATGTGTCGATCTGATTGCATAGCCATCTAAAGACACTTAAAGTATTTTGTCTTCTAAGCTATTTTCCGTCTTTTCATATTGTTAACAATTCAGTTCCTGGTCGCAGATTTAAGGGCAACTCAGTGTACCATATCAACTGTGACAGAAATTATTAAAGGCCTAGAAGAATATAATGGTAAGCATTATTAACTCTACGAATGTGACAAACATAAATCTTCTTCAGAGAGCCAATGTTAACCAGGCATTTGAAAGAGTGCCTTCCATCTTGAAGATCGCGGAAGTCTTGTGAGAACACCAACTTAATTTGTGAAAGTAGCAGCTTTTCAGAAAAATATGTATTTTTATACGTGAATGACGCAAGGTGGAAATTTGTCCTATAGAAATACAAACTGAATGATCCAGATAGTCCATTGGAGAAATAGCAAACATGGCCCGAATCAGTCATGAAAATACCTAGCGTAAGTATACCCATATATAAGCTATTTTGTGCACCCTCATACGTACTATAATAGTTATCCTGCATTTACCTTCAGCTAATAAGACAAATCTGTAGCGCTAGAATATTTCGGTTATTTACAAAAATTGCAGTGCTGTGACACCGTTTATTATTTATCGATGATTATGTTCAATAAAGCGTGCTATACTATACAACTACCTGAGTACCCGTGCGAAAGACGGAGCGAAGTATATTAATATTCCACGCCACTACAGTATTAATATATAGATTTGGTGTAAAAATGGATACATTAGAATTTGATATAATTATGAAAAACACCTTGAAATTAGACAATAAATGAAAATAATATATAAGTTTGCACAATTAGAGGTTCGAACACGGCATCTTCTAAGTCCCAGGCGAAGGACTTGCATCTGCTATCAGGCCGCTACAATTAATTTGACGAATAGTGAGGTCTAGCTAAACTGCGTATTATTATAATAGGATCGTTCAAAAATATGCGTAATTAAATACAAGGTTTCAGCGATCTTGTTGAGACGTTATACACAAACACAGAGTCTTAAAATTATGATTTAACAAGCAGTCACAAAAAATATAGGATTTCTACTGGAAATGCACCTTAATATTTCGATTAGTACAAATTACTGGAATTTTCATTTCCCGAAACTGCAGTAAACAAAGGCGGTTATTGCCAAGGTTATAATGAACACAGGAGGTCAAAGTGCAAGACTGGACGTTGGCCGGATTTAATTCTTAATGTGAACCTGTACACTAAAAAGGCGAAAGATGTCAGGTGAAAATTAGTAGTTCTCTGGTGTTACGAAAATTGTAAGCTGTAGCCGTATAACACTACATTTTATTAGGTCTTCATTTCATCCATAATACACATAGTTAATACAGTCACCCACCTACTCGCCACCTAGTTCTGTTTCTTGAGGGATGCATCGCTTTAAGTCGATACTGTGAAAGATGAGCACGATTAACACGTCGTTTATTTAAGGCTGATGCCTTATCTGTTCAATGCCATTAAAATATATAAACTGCGTCACGACATATTAATAAAAATTAGCACGAGGTCCCGCGCATCTTAAAGCGTCGTTCATATCAACTATATTGCACCATATTGCACACTTCAGTAAGGATTAATATCAAAATCTTTTCATTTCGATTCACATTTCCCATTATTCTATTTCCAATAATAATCGCTAAATGAACATATTATTTCTTGCATTGCAATTAACATATCTATATCTGAACGAATTTTTTATCTTGGAAGAGAATAATCACGTTTCTCGGCGGGTTATACTGTAAATGTTTTCGAGTGGCGAACGTTTTTCTTACGGCCATCATTCTCTTTACTGGCAACTTTTGCTTATTTATTTTTTTTTTACTTCTGAATTAAATTTTCAATTAAAATATTAACAAAGCTGAATAGATATGATCAGTGCGATTGAACAACTACTATCCAAATATCATTCATACACCAACACAATCTTGATATATCTTATTAGCTTGAAGAACTTTGACAAGAAATTACTGTAGACAAAATTATAGAAATAAATAGTGTTATAAAATGACGAATTTCTCGTGGTTAGAATTATAGATAATTATTCGTCAATATACATCTTTATTCATCGAAACAAAACTACGAACAATTTTTATTTTTACACTTTAAACATATAGACGCAACTCAACTTTAGATATATATATATCTTTAAATATTTTCACACATTTCCAGCTAAAGATCACAACAATTAATTTTTTCAGATCCTTTAAAAATGAAAAACATCGAAATTGCTTAACTAAATATGCTCGAGTACGTACAACTTATTATATAGATAAGAGCCTGACATGCAATGCTACTCTACAATATTTAAAGATTCCTTGTGACTACACTCGTTTTGATAATTTAACGAATCAGATTTTTCCTCGTGTTATCCTAACCGTTGTAAGCTTTATTCTTAAGATGTACATACATTCATGTGAAATGATTAAATATAACTATAAATAGCGATTAACGTCTGCCCTTTCTTGCATCAGAATACACATTTCAACGTTGTAAATATAATGATGTTGAAAACCAGATTAGTGCCGCAGTATTATGTGAATTTGACGTTAATGCTAAATAATCTAACACTTGCTGCTAACAAACGACCAGCTGACGAAAGCGGGGAAAATAAACAATAAATTTCCAGCAAACTGGCCATTTGGAAGCTGATTTTTTTATAAATTGTGACATATAAAGATTAGAAGTATTCAAAAAATTCATTTTAATTTCCCGAATAATAATACATCTTTGATTATTATTTAGATTAATATCATATACAAAGTAACGTAAAAACGACGACAATAAATTCCCTTTACGATGATATACTAATATGCTTGCTTCCAAGAAATCACCCATTTCGCTAACGTTCGCCATTGACAATAAACGATATTCATGTGGCGTTAATGTTGATGTATTAAAATGCATCATTGAACTTACCGATAATTGTTAACAACAAGGCGAAGCAGAATAACGCATTGGTCTTCAATAACGAATATAAATCGATACATTTTTAAATACGCGAGTATACATTATACACGTATGCATAGATTAATTTGAATAACAATATTTTAGACTTTTGCATAAATTTCAATGAACAATCAGCATAATTAACGCTTACCTATATCTGCCATGTATTCTCATAATTTATGCGACGGCGCAGGGTCAGTACTATAGGATCGAGACCTAATTATACTGTTGACCTAATTTCTATTCACATAGATTCACTTTTTTGACGAATTCATGATTGGTATAATCTACGATACTGCTTCATAACATGAAAAACAAAAGATAAAGAATCCTCAGAATGGAATAAATATTGAATAGCTACCCAATCGAAGGAATATCATTGATATCATTAAAGTGAAGAATCAGCTGACCCGGTTGAAAACGTATAAATTCGGAGTAGAACCAACTCAAATTTAGTTGAACGAAGCCTATAAACACTCGTACGCCAGCATTATATACTATTGGAAACACTCATAAATTTTAGTGAAGCTTCAATAGCTGTAGTAAAGATGAATGAGAACAAGTATGGCGTGACAGTAAAAGGGACCAAGAGTCATTAAGGTCTTGATTCAGCTTGTCTGTTGTCATTTAGCGAAGCGTTCACCTTTGTTAGTTCGTTTTGGGCTGAGAACCATTGTCCAAGGTTATACACCAAACCGTGGATTTCTTCTTGAATTGTTGAAACTGCTTTTACTATGCTGTACATGGCTTTCTGGTTTTCGGACAATAAGCTATGTATGTGTACCAGATCGTTCTGGACTTTTTCGTTGGCAGACTGCACCATGGCGGCATCTGACGTCGACTGAAGGTGTTGAAGGCGAACATCCAACAGTTTTTGAGTCCGCTGTATTGCATCCAACTGTGGTATCGACAGTACCTGCACGGAAGGTTGTTGACCGTTAAGCGATGACCGGCGACGATGTACCGTAGAACGTCTTGTGGACGGTTTTCTGGTGAAGCCACCGCCTAAGCCCTGAGAACTCGCATCCGGTACCAGGAAGCCAGGAGATCGCCTATCCCTTTCTTCAGCATCGGCATCTTCACAAACAAAATAAAGTTAATATTGTTATGTTAAAATGTATAAATACCTGTGTTCTTGGAATTTGTAATTATTGATTCATTTTTGAGCTGATTTATTTTTTATTTATTTACCTGGTATTTTCCTATAATCTTCCTCGTCTTCTTCAAAAATGGTGGATGGACCAGGACCCGCATTATATTCCTGAGCTTCAACAACATCTTCTGCTCTGATGTTTATTCCATCTTTAACCCTCTCTGATATACCTTTTGTAAATCATACAACTTATTGATATTATTAAAATCATTTAATGAAGTAGGGGGTTTACAGGCACAAAATTATATATTCTAAATATATACTGATGCTGTATTATAGTTATTACATTTAAATGAAAAAACAATCGGAAATTTAATAAGTATAATAATACTGATAATATATTAAAACTTGCCATCTCCATCTTGTTCACGTTCGAGCTTGAATAAGTAGCGTCTCACCAAACGCTGCATTATGTCAGAATATGACGTATCCATAGCCTCAATATCCATTGTCTTACAAACGTTCTCTCTTCTTCGCTGAAAAACGAAAAATGTTATGCATAAAAATAAACATGTAAAAGTAATATTATTAATGAATTTTATAAAGCCAAAAATCTTGACCTTGGAATATCGTAGATTACAGCGTATTTTATTATAATTCCAAGTACATAACAAGAATACACGAAAACTTAACTTATTCTAACTTTAAAAAAAGTATTTGCAACGTTATTTGCCATTTCTGGTCCGCTGGACTAAAAAGACCTTTGTATTTCTTTAAATTCTCTTTAAACGTACTCGAATGAAGGTTTGGTTGCGAGCCTTATCATGTTCGAGCAGGCTGTCTTCGTTTGTACTACAAAGTTTACGCAAGAATAAATGAGCATAGCGGCATGATTTTCTAGTCGGCATCATGTTGAACGGAGCAGGAAGAGTACTTCCATCATCTATATAGTTCATCCATAGCTTTGTTCTTGCGAATTTCCATTCAACGTCACAGTCTCCCTAGAAACACATACAATTTATTAACATTGTACACTAAATACCATCATGCTGGTAACAACGTGTTGGCGATACTTCTTTCATTAAACCAATGTTCTGTTTTATATATCTAGCTTAAGAATGAACATCACAAAAATTAACTGCCTTTCTAAATTTCTGTAAAACCTCATTGCATGAACCTAACGTAATATGATATTCCATGTGGTGCCTTTCGTAGTCTTTACGAGTGACAAGAGTCATCACCGCGCGTAGTGGCGATATGTACTTGACAAGCAATCAACAGAAATATATTTTTACCAAAAATGTTACGTTTATCCACTTATTTACGACGTCAATAGGTACATAAAGAAAATAATATTTGATGAAATAGCAGTGACGCATAAATAAATCTAAATTCAGATTATGTGAGACATCCTTTTTTTTTGTTTTGCAATAATATCACCGATGCAAACACTATGAATGACAAGACTGCTTCTCAAAGTAAATAACCCACAAAAGGTTGTCATATTGTTTTTCATATAGTACTTATGTTTACCTGAATATCTTCAAATGAATGACTCATCATTGCGATGAGCATATTCACAAGGACGATTGTAATGATCACGTGATAAATAGCAAAGAGGAACATTCCAACAGCCTCCACGATGTATGTACTGCTAAATACGTCTGGCATGCCGTCATTATATTTTGGCCGAATACTGTCCTGGGAAGATTCGTTGAACGCGTGTGGTGCTTTAAAAAGAAGTAATTAAGATGTTGAGAAGCGAGTCAGAATACGCAATGATCACATGATAGCATTTTCAAAAGCAAAGATAAAATATTGTTTAATATTATTGAGAGGTTCGTAGGTGTATCGATGTTTTGCTTTCGCCAGACAGAAAATTGTATAAACTGACACTTTATTGAAATTTTTATTCTACCGGTAAATTCTAACTAACATTTTAGCTCGTTATCAGCCAATTTAATATCCATACGAACCCCGTTTCAATGCATCTGTCATTAGCATAGTTTCATTCACAGCTTGGGTTGGCGTATACGTAAAACCTTTGACCATATAGTTTTGAAATGTATCCATACCTTTTGGATGTCTAACTGGGATACTGCTGATGGGAACCTGCCCAAACATAGACCAGAAAAGACTGTACAGCGTATGCTTTAAACTGAAATCAAAGAATTGAACAAGTGTTTTGATAGTTTAGTAATTAATCAACGTTCTACGCTTTAATGATAAAGATGAATTTTACAGAACTGGCGCCTTCCAGAATGTATTAGGAGTGATAGTTTTGTTTACCCTTCAAATGCCTCTGAGGCTGGAATATTGTTAGTGCCGTGTTCTCCGGCTACCCTGATTTCCTGAGTACCATAATACCAATACAGATTATGAAGACCAACCATAAATGCAAATAATACCTAAGAAAACACCAAATTACACTGTAGCTTAATTATTGAATGTTACTGATGTTATTGCAATGTTTTACTAGTAATCACGTCATCTTTATGTTTCTTTTTATAGGATTTAATATAACACCGTTTTACCATAAAAGCAATATGCAATTAATTCTTACCAATATAAAAAGAACCATAAAACGTGTGATATCTCCTATCATTCTAGCAAATGATATTTGCAAGGGTCCCAAGACTTCAAATGCTGGCATGAGGTAAGTGGTTCTTGCAAAACTAAAAACATTAGCTACTGCGAATAATATGTCGGATATGATTTCTGGATCGTTCGGTTTCCAGCGAAAGCGGGCTAGAAAAAAACAATAATAATGTACCAACAACTGAATCTGAAATGATATATCTTCCCGACTCAGAAGTCAGATTCTTGGTGCACGAGGGTCGTATTTTATAATGATATCATAACGCCTTTCAAATCCCACACACTTCTAACACTGAACAACGCTTATATTGCGCCAGTGTCACGGAGTACAAAATTAATAATTTTATCCATCCGCGTAATAAAGTTTATCCATTAAGATTGTCAATCTGCGTAGAAGTTTTCCGTAGATTGCTTTCTTGGCTCTTTTTGTGCTTCATTTAGCCATATGAACGACACACACTAGTGTGCTGACATCTCTTTAGAAATCTTTAGAAATTGGTGACGATTGAACGTCGTCACACATAACCTTTCAATAAACATGAAGCAGAAATATTATTTATCTACATCGCCTTCGAATTATATCGGAAAAGACGTATTTACCGTTAGGCGCAGTCGATGTTTTCTAAGATGCGCCATAGTTTTTTTTAAAATTTCACAAGCTTTCTAAAAAATGTTGTTTCGTTTAATAGGTCATATTCATCGGGTCTTTTATCTTAAACCACTTTAATATTTACTTCTTCAAAACAATCTTTTTATAACTATACATAAAGATGGATGAATAGCATACGCTATATACACTGAACGTGTTTTACAATTTAAGTTGACATTGCCTTGAACGATTCCATTTCCCTAAGATCGTTAACGAAGTAATTGATGTTGCACACCACGAAGGGTTCTCATTTGCGTCTGAAGAGGATTTTCTCTTATGTGATAAGGATTACAAAATTTGATGTATGTAAGCGACAAGATATCTGTACTTACAAGCTTCCATAAAATAATTCATGTGAGCATTCTCCGGAGACCGTATCTTAGCGAGTAATCCGTTAAAGTTGGAATAATTCATATTAAGCAGGGCTCCTCTCGCTTGTGCGGTGGCGTTGAAGTGGCTATCAGCCTCTTTTACCCAATGATCCACAATGAATCTCATGACATAAGATGCTAGGTACAAGCTAAGTATAGTAAAATCCATAAAGTTGTAAGAGTCATAAACATAATCGCGAAGACCAGAACTGTATATTTGCTTGCATTCACTCCATAATAACCCTGGAATAAACAAAGAAAATTATGGGCCATATTTTATTATTCGCTTGAGTTTTTCAACGCAATTACACAATTAAAGAACAATGCTCAATGGCGACTGCATGGCCGTGCTATTGGTGATGACTACGTCACCACTATATGTGATTGACGCTATAAATAAATACCACTATAAGAGAGGTTTAGCAGCGACCCGAGAAACGAGAACGACTTCGGGGAATTCAAATTTCACGTAATATGCCTCCATTGTTACGAGACTGTTCGTTAGCTCGTTTTCAAGAGTTCAGAGTCTTCCAAGTGTATTCCCACTTGATATATTTATCTATTTCATCGATGATTGCCTTTAAGAATGAACATGATATGATTGGATATATTGCTTAACGTACGAATGTTAAACTGCAAGCAGATTTTGTCACGCAGATTTGTCGAGTGTTCAAGCAGGCGGACAATATTGTGCATGCTTATAAATATATTTATTGTGGCCTAGTGTAAAATAAAATAGAATTGATTGTCTTAGAAATTGTTTATGTAACAATTGGATTATAACTGTCAATAAATTTTAGTATGATGAAATCGAACAAATTAAATTAATTGTCAAAACTCTCAATCTAATATGCCATTTATATTTTCTCTATAGTATATGACTACAAGAAAATGTTCTTATTTTCGATGTAAATCCACCTGTAAATTCATTTAATGGGGTTAGTTCAGAATAATTGAAAGAGTTGTAGGACGATTTTTCAGAAAGAATATAACATGGAATGTACACCAACTTAAATAAGTATTACAGATCATATTTAAAATCTGCTAAAATAAATTCTTATTAAACTGGAAGTTGAAATTATATTTTTACATTTATATTTTTGCGCTCAAAATATTTTCAATGTAATATGTAATAATATGTTCCAAAATATTTTGTAAGATAAATTCATTTCATATTAATACTAAAAACACGTAGTCTTTTGTGCTCATACTGGAATTAAAGGCTAAAAATTAATTCTTAACTATAATTTTACAGCATTTATATGATTATGACCAGTGTTGACATAACTTCATAATGGTCAGCATGCTCAAACAGATCCTTTAATACCCAAATATTGTCCATTGCGGACCTTTTCTGATGAATTGCATTGCGGAAACTTTCAATATTTCGTCTAGAGAGCAAATGATAATGAGGTCAATCAGTCGTGGACGGGCGTGCTGATCACAAATTTATGGTGGTGAACCTTTGAAATATCATAATTAACAGTATATAACGTATAAGAACTTATACTGCAAGCGTAATTTTCAAGCGTAATTAATTTTTGCCAATTTCACCGGCTATCTCGGAAAATGGGAGAAGCCAAACTATTTGAGGAGTTCACTGACTTCGGAAACGAGTTCCACGTCTTAATCGAACTCAGACTCGTGTGTGTGCTAAACCTTTCTTACGTAAAACCGAAGCAAATGGCGAAAAATTCGTTTAAGAAAACGTTTTAGACTTACGCGGTAATTTAGAAAAAGTACACACCTTACACACATCTCAAAAGGTGTTTTACATATTTTGCAGGCGTCAAATAAGTCATTAAAATTAGTATTCTTATTCAATTTGTAGATAACATTTGTCATTTTAATTTGTGAGAAAACTTTTATTGCGATTATGTAACCTCTTTATATTTAATGGATCATAACCGCGCCATCAAGATGCCAATTCATTAAATGAGCATTAATAACGGTACCTAATATCCAGAACATGATGCATATTTGTACATGAGTGATCAGTGTGCTAGTCGGGCGGAGGGTTTCCTTCATGAGACTTTCGGTTTTCTCCCGCTGGGATAAGTGACTGTACCGATCATTATGGAAGTCGGAAGTCGTGGTGATCGGAACGTACTTCTCTTCCAGGCGAAATGTGGCAGCAGCAAGTAAAACCAAGAAACACAAATGCGATATGGTATGCGTGATGAATTTAGTGACTGGACAGCGCATCCATGAACCCAGCTGAAACGAAAGGATATTTGATGCTAGCTTATTCAGTGTGATTATCTCGATTATCTAGTTCTTTTTGACTTAATGTTATGGCTTGATGTATTTTACTGTAGGAATTTCATTAATAATAAAAGAAATTCACCTTCGAGTCCGGAGCAAACAAGTATGCGAGGCACAAAAATGGTACAACTGGTACAAAAACTAAGAAAAAGCCAATTTTCTTCAGTAGATTAGCAGATTGCAGAAATGCCATTTCGGGTCCATACCAAATATTAGTCAAATGCTGTTGACAATTTGGATGAGCAACAAACTGAAAGGATAAAATTGGAATGTTCAACGAATAATTTTTATTTAAATGATTTAATTGTCAAGCAAATATTTTTTCAAATAATTTGTTACCTTTTTCTCTTCGTAACGTATCGCTGTTTTCAGCCGGCCTAATGGATCTCTGCGTTTTCCATCGCCTTCTAAATTAAATTCACTAAGCACGGCTTCTACTTCTTGGGTGCCCCGACACAAATCCATCATTTCACATGCAAAATTCATACACTGCTCGACAAGGGTGACATATTCTTTCTATAAGTACAATATTTCATAGTGATTCAGAATGTGTGAAAGTGAAAATTATGTGTATTTTATTCTTTCGTCGCGATGATTGCAACGCATAAACTAGCACTTGACAAAATTAGTATAAATCAAAGCTTGAGTAGGGCTTAGTCCGTCCGAACTTTATCCTCGATGCCATTAAATTGACCATCGGTAAAACTCGAGCTAATACCATGCACCGCGCTCTACCAGGAAATTAAAATATTTGTTATTACTTTGTGAAGGTCAAGGCGGCGAGGTGAACGTATTACATTCTTGATTGGGGTCTACAAATTTATGGTAACATTTCTTCAATATCCAGCTCAGCCGTGTCTGGTTGTGAAAATATTGTTCGTTACATTCTGATGGTTGATCGGCATTAAATGAATATTTCATTGCATAAAATGGATTATTATAATAATTATCTTCAAGTTGTATTAGTAAAAATTTATCTTTCCTTCACAACTATCAAAATTATAACTAAAACATTATCTCTATTACCAGCATCATTAATGGTTTCGTTTTTTATGATTTTAATGTTATCGCAGAATTATCCTGTGGTTGTTTACTACATAGCACTAATCCCCTTCAACTGCGATATAATAATTAGAACATAAAGTAATGATTTTGACGTCATTATTCCACTGCAATTCAACTGTCTAAAACTCATAAAAGAGCCATGTATCGTGTTGTGAACGAGAGCAGATGGGGGAAATTGCCTGCGAAGATTCTTAACCTCGTAAAGTTGCTCGTCAACATCCACATCACGCGTCTAACGTTTAATGACAGCCGCCTGACGAGTGGGTGCCGACGATTAAAGCACCAGAATGTCACCGCTTTATTCAATCATGACGCCGGATTCAAATGACCATTAGTTCATATAGTTCGGCTGCTATCTGTGCGATATTCGATTTAAATGTGAATATGGATTCATGTAAAAAGAATTGGTGAAAAACTGTGGGAATATTACCTTGAATTCTTTCTCTACTTCCGATAGCTTCATCATCTCCTGTCTTAACCCAAAAGTGGTCATGATAGGATCAGGGCTGGAGAGCGCCATATATGCAGGGCTGGCCAACGCCCTATAAGCGTTCAGTCGTGACCGAGACCGTTTCAGCGAGTCATAGTTTTGCTTCGAAACACAGTCCGAACAATCACACGATATCACATGCGGTTTTTCGATAGTATGACTACGCGACAAAAACATTTGGACAATTTCATGATTGTTGTAATGTGCTGCCAATATGAGAGGAGTTATATCAGGCGAGAACTGGCTTTTTTCTTCAGTTCTAAAGAAGGCGTCCTTGACACCGACTTTTTTAAATTTGTCTTCTCCTGCGATATAGGACGGGTGTTCGGTAATCACCTTTACTATTTTAGTCCCACCTTTGCTGATGGCGTGTAGTAAAGCCTCCTCTATGCAGTCGAAACTCAACTTATCCAATAAGACCTCAATGATTTCCATATCCTCACAATCAACTGCCAAGTGAAGGGCGTTTCTGCCCATGTAATCAACACAATTAACATTAAGCCCGCTCTCGCTCTCTTCGATAGACTGGCGCACAATCCCCGCATCGCCCAGGGCCGCAGCATTGAGGTAAACCCTCTCCTCGTCCGTGAGCTGAAAATAAAACACGTTATTTAGTTAGCTTTAACATGTGACGGTCATTAAATTGATCTTATCCTAATGCGTAACATGAATTATTTAAACGTTCATAAATATTACTGTGCTTGAAAGAAAATTGAACTTAAATATATAATAAAAAGAAGGGGCATGATTTTTTTAAACAAAAGATGAAGTATTTTTAATTTTATTATAATAATGTTGTGAATAAAATCATATGGCTGATGACATTTACATCTTAAAACTATGTTATAATTTAATTTATGTAGTAAACGATGATATAATCTGCGCTATATAAGCGATCTAATATCATCGTAAATTGTTCATAGATCTAGATTATTCGAGTACAAAGGATTAATTATTACATCAGTCTGGTGAATACACACAGTAACGATTATTTTAAGCTTAACATTAAATCAAAATGCGATGAAAATTTGAAAAAAATCGCGGGTCGTTAAGCAATGGGAATCCATATTCAAAATGTCGGAATGAAATTCAATTCAAACAGAATGTTTAGAATTGTGTAAATCCAATATGAGGGTACTCGGGAACGTTTCAAGTTATTATCTATCCTGGAATAGAACAAAGCCAACATCGAACTAAATTAATTCAAAGTTGCAATAATCCAGTTGCTTGGAATCGACTGATGTTACTTATTCGGTATGGCCATGTACGCCTTTGCCATAAATCATTCAATATGCTTTGTGATAATGTTTGGAATAATGGAAAGGAGACCATCCGAAGTATTTGTGATGTCACTGACACTGAAACGACAGTGTCTTTAACTCGGAATAATTACAAAGTATGCCTGCAAGCCGCTTGCTGGAATTTCTGTAATATGGCATGTCATTGTAATCACCACAATATAATGACTCGTTTCCGTCTATAGACATGGAAATCAAACATTGTTCTTTCTTTGAAATCAAAGGGCCCAAAGCTGACTGTTACAGAACAACAGAAACTAATAGCATTGACGCGTGCCTCAAAGCAGCTATTTATGATGACATTTTATCTTATTTATCAAAATGGCAGTCAAAGTGCAATAAAAATGCAAATTAATCTTGACAAAATGTCTTTATATCGATATATTCAGCCATGTTAGTTGAAAAACTGCTGTTTTTAGCTAACAACCTATCACATTGAAGGGAAGTGAACTTAATTTTAATAGTTTGGTAAATTATCTGATGCAGCAATAGATATCCAACCAAATGATACAAGGTCATCGACTCGAGCTCTTGATGAAAAACACTTATTGCAGATCAGGAAATAAAAATGATCGATTGGTGTTTACACTGTTTGATATACAACATCACGGATTATTACTACCAGACCAGAATACAGTATTTCAAAACCACAATCAAATTTTCGGATGAAAAACAACCTCTCCATATTTTTTTGCAACAATGAAATGAAACAAAAGGAACTACTAACTTAATTAACTCGTACAATATGGCGATGAACTGTCGAATGATACTGGCGAATGTTACTGTCGAATGTTTCAGAGATTCGTCTATGAATCACGTTTTCATTATCTCATAACAACTTTTTTTATTATCAAGAGTTTCCATATCGCTAAAACAACCAACTCTTCGATTCAATTCATCTTCCAGGATGCTACGTTAAAGGCGGCCGCAGTTTTCCATGCTATGTTACCGTGACCATATCCGGCCTTATGCGTGATTATGGCCTTACATACTGTCATAGATCTTATACTTCTGATTGATTCAGAGTTCGGGTTCTTTGTCTGATTGTCGAGTAGCAGTAAAGTCGCTCAAGATTATGCGATAATACCGTAGACAGCTTACCAACTAACCACCGGTCAGTCATGATGAATGACGGGTGGTTGATTATTGCGCCAATAATCGAAAAGGTTTTGGAAACCTTGAGTTCCCGTATGAGAGAAATGAAGAAGCTATGGGAAACCCACGTCAGCATCATTGCTTAACTAAATTTATGTGATCCCTACGAATAGTGTATGCATATCAGGTCTATACCTCCTAAGAATACGTGCAACAAACACAACAGACAATTACCAGCTTCCTCGCGAGAGTTACAATTAATCCAATTACAATTTTAATTTAATTTTATCATTAATCGAATCAGCAACAAACCGTTACAGAAATTTGGGTATATTCTATTTATTTTTTGTTATCGTTCTTTCTTTTCTTTCCAAAAAATGCTAATTTAATACTGAGCAAAGTTATATTTTTTATAGGAGAAGTTTCTTGATCGTTTTGACAAAAGACGGTAGGGAAATTTAAGTATTCAGATGTTTCATATGCATTTATAGTGAGAGAGATTTGTGACAAAATATAGGTGGATTGTGCATTTGGTGGTAAAAGCTCCAAATTTTGCACATTTGAAGGTTTTTATATACTTAAAAATATTAGATATAGGGCCAAGCTCAAGTTTTTCCATGAATGTCAAGAAATGGAAAAAATCCAAGATGGCCGCCATCCGAATCTTGAAAATTGCTGCTGCTAATTTACCATTAATATCCGTTTTATTGGGTTTTAAATTCATTTGAGCGACATGGTGGCATTGGCTTCTTTATGTAAGAAAACATATAAAATGACCTTTCATTCATGTTTATACTATAAATGTAGGAAGATATGACGTTTAATAGATTTTCAAGATTCGGATGGCGGCCATCTTGGATTTTGCCATTTCTGGACATTCATGGAAAATATTGAGCTTGGCCCTATATCCAATATTTTTTAGTATATGAAAACCATCAAATGTGCAAAATTTGGTGCTTTTACCACCAACTGCACAATTATTTCACAAATCTCTCTCACTATTATATAAATATTCTGGAAATAAATTAAATCATATCTTCGAGAAACGTAATTTTAATTAAATGTATGTTTTATCCAGCCATAACGTCAATGTGTAGAATAACAATAA
Organism: Tubulanus ruber; assembly: GCA_036873915.1. Taxonomy (NCBI): domain Eukaryota; kingdom Metazoa; phylum Nemertea; class Palaeonemertea; order Tubulaniformes; family Tubulanidae; genus Tubulanus; species Tubulanus ruber. Next base: position 11,053 of record JAYJLZ010122998.1, on the reverse strand, counting down.
CAGGATAAAAAACCAACTTATACAATTATTATCATGTCGATATTGGATCGAGTTGAAAATACGGCCCTCGTGTCCTTAATTTTTTCATTGACTAGCAGCAATATATCACATCTATGTGTTAGTGACATCTATTATGACTAATCACCGCATATAATCTTCGCGGTCAATTAAATTTTGACGTAGGTTTCGCAACGGTCAATATGATGAAATGCCGTCTTTCTCGTGGTTTCTTTCGTCGATTTTCCATTCATCATAACTCGCGTTTTCCTTCTGATCGATTAAGAGCAAACTTACACCATCGTCGTAAGAATTTAGGCGCCAATATTATCGCGGGATGTTTCCATGACAGAAGATCAACATTGGTTAATTTTTAACTTGATACAATTTGCAGAATTTTACACACCGAGAGATGTTGACGCGTCAATTGAAACGAAAACTTGAAAGGTTGTAGCTTCGATAAATAAACATTAAAACTTAATTCTGAAACGAACTGTCATGTTCATTGCTATTATTGGAACGATGAAATAATCTTAAAATATTTTGAGGTTGTTTAATGTACAATATATTGAGAGTGATTAGTCTGCACGTCGAGATGCTGTTATAAGCCTTCATGGTACTTCATTCCTAGAATCATACACACATTAATATATAAATTCTCACAGTTGAAGAGGTTCCTCGTTAGCTCAATCGGTAGAGCATTCGACCGGCAATCGGAGATTTCGGGTTCGTATCCCGTTCGAGGAAATCCGATGTTTCTGTGAGAATTTACTTGTCATAATATAAATATATATATAAAGAAATATTATAATAATTATAATAATAATTATAAAAAAATTCTACCTGCACATCTTCAAAGTTGGTAAAGAGGCAACCACGTGACGATGGCGGAGTCTTGCGAAGGTCGCTCATGCTGTACTGCGACCCCTGCACAAACCTGCAAAAAACCAATGATGATTATGCAAAAAACACATTTAAACAACGTATTAAATATCAGACCAAAAAATCTCAAAACCGTGTATATTGGAGTTCAGTCTAATTTAAATCCGCAATAATCACGCGCCCCGATTTCAATATTTGCTTTATGGAATAAAAAATCTCCTTCCGGAAGATTAAATATGAAGTGAATTTTATAAATAGAAAATGTTCGATTTCCGTCATGACTTTATAATATCAGCTAATCATGCAGCAAAAAACACAAATAAACATATACATCGACAAGTTGAAAATACTTCGTCACCCGCTAAGTCTTCTTTAGTTTCTGCTAAAACCCATCTCTCACGAAATCACTGACAGAATTTTAAAATAATATGCCTGAGGGAGCTACCAATTTTATGATATCCACTCGTGTGCAGTGAGAGATTACGACCCAAAGCGGCGCATTATTAAGGTGGCGTCGTGTTCGATGACGGCGAAGACGCAACCGGTTTATAATCTTGGGTAATTAATTGCTTTTCATTTATAGATATATGGTGCTGTTTAATCTTTTTACTCGCAGATGGCAGAGAATTTTTGTCAATATTTGATTTGCGCATGCAATGCGAAATAATTCCATGAAATGACGAGATTTGTTGGCTTTAATGATGGAAAGAGTCGGTTCGTTACACAGTCGACGATGATATCACGTTGATCATGTAGGCCAATAGAATCATGAGCAGAAATGATATACGGCCTCTATACAGCCACCTCGGGATCAGATTCGACACTTTAATGTCACTACGCAGTCTGAGGAAGAAGTTGCACCGTCTGCGAACCAGCATTAGACCTTCATAAATTTAACAAGCGAAATTAGTCTGACAGCCGTATATAATCTGGGAATTCCAAAATGTAAAATCTATGTCACATTTCTTTCAAAAACCCAATCAAAAATTATCCCTATCTTAGTATTTGAGCAAAAAAAAAAATATTTTGCTCGAATGTACGAAATTAGAATAAATTATTTTTGTTGAGACAGATTATATCATAATCACCTGGTTTCTTAGAGTGTTTTCGTAAGTGTTACCTGCGGGTTACCAGGTACAATGCATGAATACATCCGATGAATCGAACACCTTTAGAAACAGCAAGCAGAATCACTCTTGCAAAGATTTTCCATGTCACTATCGTAAATTGGATAAACCTTGTCGAATAACGCGAAGTGAGTCATTCATGATGCTTGACTGTCTGAATTACTGTTTCCTTAATGCACGAAATTCAAATACACATTTAACGGCTTTGAAGAAAGATGACGGTATCCACCGCGGTAAAACCTACCGGTAAGAAACTTGCTTGATGAATCTATCGCAATCACGACAGTTTATGACACAAACCAGTAGTTCGAGGACTATTACCTAAATTACCTTAACATCCATACCGTCATAGCTAAAAGAATAAATCTTCAAGTAGGGTGGTGATCACCTCCCTGCTTGAAGGGAATAAATATTTTGAAACCCCTCGTCTTTCTGTATCCAATGTCTTAATAAATTATTTTAAATTAAATTAAATTTACTAAAGTCAAATTTTTGTTGATTTTGGCCTAATTAAATCTTACATAGTAAGTACATATTATTTGCAAATAATACTACATACCCTACGGACTAAATCTATATCTTCAGTAATAATACCCACTACAACTGTTTAATTAAAGATGATAATGTTATCAATATTATTAACCTTATCGGTAGGTATTCGAACAAATCGATCAAATTAAAAAGCTTAAGATTTTCAAAACAGTGTTGTCGATCTTAAAGTCACAACCACAATCTTCATTCCAAGAGAGATAAGAAATTAAAGTTTCAGTTTAGGTATGAAGAATGGTTTTCTGCCGTTTCGCAGCTTTTTACATTAAGGCCAATAATTGCAAGCATTTCGTTTTTTTATAATTTATTTTTCAGTCAAGGCAATGACCAACGGTCATAACACCGTGAAACTAACTGATCACGATCGGAGGATTAATTCACGCTAGTCTTACATGGGATGTTCCCCTTTCAAGAAGGCAAACGACGTCCCCGTTGCAGATGAAAACATCATTAGTATGATTACCTTCATCAATCATGGATACGAATCTGCGATTGAATTCATTAAATCGGAGATCATAGGAAATTATAAAATTACCGACGTGCGCGCGGTTGGTCACGGTATAGGAAGTATGGTAGAACTGATCATATCAATAAACAATTAGGAGTGTCTGTACTGTATGTTATTGAGGAAGATGAATATCTTCACCCTTCATCTTTATAGTGGACCAGAGGTACCCAATCGGGTAGACATGAGTTTCACTACATTTAGTAACAACGCAAAACGTTTCCATAATTATATTGAACAGTCGCGGGAAAAAGTTTCTTTTTGCTGAAGGGATTTTGCGGTTCAGCTTTGGATTTTCTAGTGATTGATGACGATGAAACATTCGATTATGTCAGTAGTAATTTTGGAGGTAGTTTATTTACTCTGGTCGCTGGGCCTCGGCTTACAGCAGCACAGTCGTATAATTAAATATACCACCGTGCACTAGATAGCGACGCTTCGGTATCAACTAAATTATCCGATCAGTGATCATCACTGATCGGATCTTTGTGATAATGGTGACAATGGGACCCATTTCAAACTCAGTTCCAAGTATGACGTCCTAACCATCACGCAAAGACACCAGTTATAAAGTTTTGTACAAAAATTTAGAAAAAATACCATACACCAATTATTGATTTGAAATATCAGAGATATATTTTTCCGTTTATTTATATTTATATTCGATGCCGAAATGTGGTATGTTTACATCTTACAATAAAATGTGACGGAAAATCTACTCCTAAGGAAAATTAACCATTCTGATTAACGATAGAGTTTGATGAAACTATGATATAATTTCATCGATTAAAGACCAGATTTTTAAATATTCATATTATGCAGCGTGCTATCTTATTCTATTTTATGATTAAATTTTTATGATAAATGTCGGTTATGTGAAAATACAGTATCAAAAATCGAAACTTCCGTGGTTTCTATTTTAAGCAAAATTTATAAAACGTGTAGCTAATGATCTTTATATCTTTGAATACCCTTGACCTTCGTATACTCTTACCTTAAGTCTATTAACCTTCGTTTCAACAAAATCCAACAAGTTAAAATCCTAAAGCGAAACCGAGGAAATGTAACCCTTACCTTCCATTAACGACCATCTCCCGTCAAATTTGAGAGTTACAGGGACAATTTCAAATCAATTTCCTTGAAACACCACTTTACGGGAAATTACTTCCCTGAAAATCTTATAGACGATTGCTTTTGCTGTCTGTAGTCATTTGCACTGAAATAATTCCCCAACTCAAATTTAACGTCACTTCATATAACCAAAGAATCTTCTCAAAGATAAAGTTCGCTTATTGCGCTGCATGCTGTTTCCATCCCTAAGGGCCAATTACGATCAGCACCCATTGCATCCGAAGAGACCGCCAATGTACGTAAGATAATGAGCAATTGAGGCCTAAATTAGGGCTCAGTCAGTAAGCCATCACAAAAGTCGGCTTATATCACAACGAATCTAGTGGCAGAACTTTACACCATCGAAAAAATCAAATCCCCAAGATATTATTATGAAGCATTAACAATTGATTTTTGATAAACAAATTGTGTCAAAAAATTGCATCCATTGGAGCGATCATTCTACAGTTTATGTATAAATACCCTTATCTCATTTCGCACGCTACAAAATGGTTTTATAACCAATTCACTGTAAACCAAATTGCTATGTAGAACTTAAACGTATTAACCTTAACCTTTACATTGTAAAATGTATGATCCGATCATATGATCCTCAGAAGAAGGACACTTTATGAGTTGAACGCTTATGTGCATTTGAATTTATTGATTTATTTTTTATCTTTATGAGCTTATTTACTGAAAGCATTACCTCTAAAGCAGGTTTATTTGCTTTAAGTCACTTACTGGTAATTACAAGTGGCCATGATGAAAGAAAGATGTGAAAGGTTTTCTAATTTTCTCACTTGGAACAAAAATTTAACCATGACGCAATCGCCTTCCT
>JAYJLZ010122887.1:0-15209 GCA_036873915.1 Tubulanus ruber | reverse complement strand
ATAAATACGACGAAATATTGAATTTCTCCTGTCCCCAAGGTGAATCCATCTACAAATGGATAAGCACACATAACAACCGAAGAGAGGACCGAGTGTGGGATTTCACGTGCAGATCTGAACCAGGTGTAAGTAGCGAATGCAGCTGGTCAAAATACGTAAACAATATGGACGGAAATCTGAACTATACTTGTCCTTCTGGAATGGTGATGTCCGGAGTTTGGGGTGAACACAACAATGATCACGAAGATCGTATCTGGAAGTACAAGTGTTGCCAGGTAATATTTTTGACATTATTTAATTTTATTTGTGGATTTTTCTTATTAATATTTATATATTTCCAGAAAGTTTATTTTAATTCGATATGAATTACCTTACGGTCGTGTTTTTGAATAATATATAATGATCAATAGCGTCAAGCGCTTAGGAAGAATCTGAAAAAACACCAGTTTTTGAATCTCCAAGTTCGAAAAATATTTTTTACAAGAAAAAAGTAACATAGCTAAAATGAAATTTTGTCTATGATAAAAAACTTTCGTCAATCTACTGTAAAAATAATCTTATAAAAATATTAGAAAATTTATATATAAAACAAATATTTATTGCTGACATCACAAACTAAAATATCGGAAAAATAATATCATCTATGCGGGTTGATATATCATGTGATGTGCAGTTGTATTATTCAGTGCACAACTGAACTCTCCTTTGAAATAGATTTCTATAAGTCCATGATAATTATAGTTTAATTAATTTATATCAAAATCTCTTCTAAAATAAGCTTAAAAAACGCACTTCTAATGAACATACATCCCATGTAAATCAGAGATATAAATAAATTAAAACTCAGTTTGTAGGTAATTGATGCATTTATACATAATGCAACGCCACAATCATCAAATTTTAACGAATTTTAAAGATACCATGATACTCATAGTACAAATTTTGTAAATATCACTGTTGTGTTGATATTCTTTTGTCTAAGTAACTTTGACTGGGTCATTTTCCTTATCATTTATAGACAAGCAAAATACTGTATTTATGCCACTATACGGAAAATATTAACGACTGGGATGACCTTATGCACCATGAGATTGGGTCGGATCAGGCAATAGTAGGAGCACAAAGCATTCACGATAACAAGAGGGAGTAAGTATATTTTCGATGGCAAATTTAGGTAAGTATAATTATTAAGAAATATAACCAAATGTTCACAGCATAAAGCAAAAATATATAAACGTTACTTAAAAATTAACGATAAAATGACTGAAATAATATTAAACAAATAAAATCACAGCGCTTGCAATTATAATAAATATTGCTATTACAGATGAAAATAAAATTAGAACAAATTTATTTAAATATGATTAATAAATTACTAATATTATAATTTAGCTAATATTATAATTTAGCAACAGTTTTCGTTCTTTTTAAATCATCGTGTGGTTTTCCTTTCGATTATTTATAGCGTTTCGTAGTTAAACAGCTATACACTTATATGCATGGATTATAAATGATCTTAATTATCTTCGATATGTTTTACAGGGACAGACGTTGGGTGTTGAGAGTGTGTTACTTCAGGTGATATTAAATGTCTACTCTCGTAGAAAATAAATACGTTGTTTATACAACAATAGAGTCAAGTTCAATTGTTCTTAATTCCTGTTTTTTAACCACATTTATCTATCATAAGTACAATTTATTTGTGTAGCCAGAATTACATTTTCAAAAGTAACGTAGAAAAAGAGACATTTATTTTAAAGATTTTATTCAAATAACAAAAAAGCTTTGACAAATTCGATTTCCATCATTCGCTTAAGATTCAAATCACATTCACTCCACTTTCTGGCTGCAATAGATTCAACCTAGACTCGATTTGACGTTACAATCTGACCGGATATGGATCAATGTAGTTCGCACATCGGTGGCGGACCCATCAGACAAAACAAGGTAATAATAAGATTCTTCTGAACCTCTTCAGCTTTCTTTAACAAGACGACCTAAACAACCCCTGTGTCTGCCTGATGTCTACGTCACGTCCGGTCTTTTATTAGTTTGCAAGTTTCGCTCACAACGGATTCAAATGAGATCTCACTTTCAATCTTCTCTGTTTGTTTCATATTATCATCTGAAAAATGTGACAAAACGCATTGGATTAAAAGTCATTTGATTAAAACTCATATGTTTGCATTTGTTTTAATAAATTCAGTATAATAACAGTTCTGAGCGGTTTGTGTAGAATTTAATGTAAAATGTCTGAAGAAAATTTAACTTATAAATAAGACTTACTATCACAAAAGTAAACAGTCGCGTTATTCCACGGTAATAAGTACTGGACTCAAGTAAGCGGTTTTCACGCTCCTCCCAACGAGAAATCGAGTTGTTTTCTCTCGTTACGACTAGTTTCCATAATCTCTCTGTTTGGCTCGATCTCCATCCGACCGCGAATTGTTTGACCATTGTATTACCGTATTTATAGCGACTGGGTGTTACAGTTATTTAACAGAAACAATGGCGATTGTTACAGTATGAAGATTAATGTTTACCATCTTGTGAGAATGCTCAAACTTTAGGTTTTTCCTTCCTCCGATGAGACTTTTGGGTAAAATCCATTAACCAAGTTATTGAGTGAAAAGGCATAATGCCAAATTTACAATCTGCCGCAAATCTTTTAAATCGATATAGAGGGCTCCTTATCAGACAAATAATTTCACACACTGACAAGACCAGGCGTGATAAAGTGATAATGTTGATCAGCGGTCATTTTATGTCACCGAAAGCGTGCACTATCCCGGTCAGATAGATACCCTGCAAACACATAGAGTATCCCTGTGTTTCTGAATGAATGGTCAAGCAGAAGTGGACAAGGAAAAATTGGAGTGGGAAAAATCATCAGAATACACTTCATTAATAATAAACTTCATTATTACAAATAACTTTTGGCAAAATTATCTCATGTTTCTTTCGAATCTCTTGCTGTGAATTGTTCAGGTGATTCACGAATTTTAAATACATTATAACTTCTTGGAGAGAATAGATTAAAAAGATGACGACGTCTGAGGTTAGTAAAAATCCAACAAAATGACAACACTAGTAACCCGGTATAATGAGATAAAGATTGGGCGTTTTTGTGTCCAATCTGTATCTCACAAATCGATTGATTTTTTATATAATCAATAATAATCACATTGTATATTTATCTATTTGCTTGGTTCTCTACAGGCGAACACAGTCAGCATGTTCAGTCAGTTGTCTCATTGCCAGGACACTGTTGCACGGAGACGTTATGACATCATAATCAGCAGATGGATACAACTGTCACAAACCTGACAAAAACATGGAATAATTAATATAAGTCCATTCCATTTACATTAAAACCTATGATTTAAAGTGAACTGAATTTGAGTTGCACAATTTGTAAATTAAAATGAATTGAGTTTATCTTTAGTGTAAATTAGTGTGAGTTAGTACAATTTGTAATTAATTTACATTCCATTGTGCCGAACCTATATACAAGGGTTCTTCCAAACAGTCATAGTATTTTTCGCCAAAGTGGAATTTATTGTATCAGAAGTATTTATTGATTTTTTTAACTGTAGGCCTACTATTTAATATATTGTAAAGACTACTAAATGTTTGATTTTGTAAACAATTTATATTCTAAACTAAATTACATGTTTAAATTCAATAGTTGTAAGTATTTAATTTAAGAGTCATTTTAAAAATATGTTTTAAAAATTTTTGCGGTTTGATTCTTTGAAAATTATCCGGGGGACAATTGTCCGCGGGCCAAGTGTCCTTGAAGCAGTTTTTGCAAACCGATATTATACATTTTAGCATTGCATTCTGCATTAAAATCGATCTCTGAAATAATATTCTATTGTAAACGTCAGAATGATCTTCAAATGATTCAAGACAAACATACCGACCCAGGACCCAGTCCCTCCACCCATCGAGTGTATGACAAAAAAAACACTGCTCTCCAAGCCAAGCTAAAGGAAGTATAGGTTTGATTTTTTCCATTTCCATTTCTATCTTTATTTTTTTAACCTAATATAATTATATGTATTCAAAAACCATTTACATTATAAAAATAAGTGTGCCAACTTTCCTGACTGATGAAGCACTTTGTGCGGAACGTTTAATTTATGTTACTGAATGTTGGACACGTATAAAAATTATTCCGAAATTGTACATGTATAAAATCGTGAGTGACGTGGAAGGTGCTGCCTGGTTGACATCTGTGTCTATTTGATGTATGCACAGCTAAGTCTTTGTTGTAAATTCAGTGTTATATAACATAGCTGCAAGCAGCAATTGCGGTTCCCCGTGGGGACTTCCCGTCTGGCCCCTTCCCGTCTGGCCCCATGACACAATGCACATTAATGCCAGTCTTACAGCCGTAGCTCGAGAAATGACGACTTAGCAGAGCTCGAGAAATGACGACTTAGCAGACTGTTTGATTTTACTTATTGAAAATAATAGTACCTATACTGCTGGTGATTGTCGAAAAATGATAAAATAATGAAAGAATCGACCCTCGTCGACCAATTAACATCAAAATTCATCTGTGTATGCGCGCATCTATTATGCACACGTGTACCAAGTTTCAACTTGATCCATCCAGCAGTCTCCGACAGGCTTTTTAAACTTTATGTAAAGAATAATAATAATAAGAATACGAATAATCAGAACAATTTCAATAGGTTTCCCGTTCATTAGCAACGTGGAACCTAATTATAAGAATAATTTGTATAATTTCAATAGGTTCCCCGTGCATTACAAGCAACTTGGAAGCTAATAAATATCAGTGCTGAGAAATCTTCGCGGAAACGTTTTATATTTTAAAAAGTCATTCCAGAAAAATATATATATAATGTATTCATCTAAGATTATAATAATAAGTGTGCAAACTTTGTTGATTGATGAAGCCCTTTGTTGGAATGATGGACTTTGTTGTAATAAATATCAGGGCTTAGAAATCTCCGCGGAAACGATGAAAAAGAAAACCGAACCTACCTTTACTTTTTACTTGTTTGGTTGTAAATAGATGGAAAATAATCTAACTCCATATTATATTTTCTGACGCCACAACGTTTCTCCGATTACAAATTACAAATATAAAATAATGTGAGTGGTGCTAGGTGCTGCCTGTCAGAAAGCTGTGTCTATTTGTTTCAAGCAGCTGACTTCAATGTTAAATATTAAATTTATTTTCAATAATTTCTATACGTATCCAACATTAGTCCATTTACAACCAAACGAGACTATTGTAAAGGTCTGTTCTCTTTTTCATCATCTTCATCATCGTCGTTTTCGTCAGCGTGAAATGTTGTTTCTTTCATTGTTTCTTACCGTTTCTGAATTATTGAAGATCATATTTTAAGGGTCATAAAGACTTTGAGTTTTGGAGCGCCCCATGGATAGATTTTGAGCATGCAGGGTATTGTGATGGGCATCAAAATAAACTTTGTGTTACTAAGCAATTATAGCCTTTCTATTAGGTCGATACATGGCTTTATCGACCTAAGAAAAAATATTGACAGCGGAAAGAAAAAATATTGACTGCGGAAAGAAAAAATATTGACTGAGGATGCATTCCGAAGTCGATATTTTAAACCAATCGAAATGCGCAAAAATCGATAAAAATGATAAAGTGACAGTGACCCTAAAATCAAAAATGACAAAAATCTCAGATGCCAGGAAATTTCATCAAACGATTTTGCCTGGCGTGGGGTAACAGTATTTTTTTTCAGATTTTAAAAATGTAATCGACACGTTAACGCTATCAGCATTAAATCACACCGACACTGGCCTTCACAACATTGACCGACAGTCTGACGTCCTTATATCGTCCATATCGTGCATTGAGGTTTTAGGCCTAAATCATTTTAGTTTCGAAGTGGATATTTAACCGTATACGGCAGAGGTCTCACTCAGACAATCAGCGATGCTGTATGTTAATATGTACGGTAAAATAGAGGAAGTTGGGTAGGGTTAGGTTTAGGGATTAGCTAAAGTCCGCTGCCATACAGCTAAATATCCACTGCCTTTTAGTTTTGTTTTTGTATTAGGCGATATCCGATGTACGTCTCTTGTGTACAATGAGCAATAAAGGCATTGAATTGAATTGTGACGTTCATCGCAGTTTCGGCGTGTAGGCAGCCCTAGTATTACCAAAAATCTGAATTTGGCCACCCTATAATTAATATATTATACTATATTTAATATAAATACTAGTTATAACACCGACCTGAGCCTCGAGGCTATACTCATAGCGGTTAAATACTGCTCTGCGGCAGTGCCAGTGCAGTGAGACAATCTCAGCGGTGAGACTGTAGACTGGTCGAAATACGACAAAAAAAACTCAAGAGACCAGTGTGAATTAGTAGAGATTATTACTTACCGTTTCAGAGTAAATTATGTTGAATGATGTGTTATTCGGAAGAATTCAGTGTCCTTACATTCCCAGATAAAGCTGAACTAAATTATCGATTAAATAATTATTAAAACGCCATTATAATTTTACTACGGTAGCCTCAAGCAATTTCGTTTTAGACATTTTACCGCCCCCTGTAGGAAAATGTAATTCGGAGAAAATTTAGATATTAGCAAGATACGTACGCCATGAAATTTTCATGTACATCTGTGTACTAAATTCCACTTTGAGTGAAATAAAAATAATAATCGCTGGAAAGTGCTTTTAGAGCACCTATCGAAAGACATTTTTTCCCACACCACCCTGAGAGCTTCGGCAATCGCAAAGTCGGGCTTCGCTTTCAGCGAGTGCGACCGGATAAAACTTATTAAAGCTTTCCGCTATTTTGTATTGGTCCACCCTCACACCTGAAATATAGAAAACTAAATAAAAGTCAAAGTCGTACTGTATTTTTATTATTTTTTTATTAAGCGAAAACGACGATGACGAGAAGACGCTGAAAAAGAAAACCGAACCTACCTTTACAATATAATTGTTTTGCTTTAAATGGACTGAATGTTGGACAAGTATAAAATTATTTAAAACATATCTATCTCCAGGTTTTCTGTCGCAAAATCATTTTCCCGATTAAAAATTATACATGTAGAAAATCAAGTGTTATGTTCTGCCCGTTTGAAAGCTGTGTCTATTTGTTTTATGCAGCTGACTTCAATGTTGTATAAATATATTAATATATATATTTAACAATAATTTGCATACGTATCCAACATTAGTCCATTTACAACCAAACGAGTCTATTTGTAAAGGTAGGTACTGTTCTCTTTTTCATCATCTTCATCATCGTCGTTTTCGTCAGCGTGAAATGTTGTATCGTCCATTGTTTATTTATCATAACTCCGCAATGAAAATCGTCTAAAGATCGTTCCTTATATATAGGCTACTCCGGATGTGACAAAATTGAATTAGTTAATATTTAAATATTATTACTGAAACGACTTTTAATGTTAATTATACGCCATGGGTCATTTTCTACTTTCGAACCTTTATATGCATTTTTGGAAATTAGTTAGATTAAGCGAGTTTATGACTCATCAAAAGGCCTAAAATTAATGTGCAAGATTTTGATGATTTTACAAATAATTTATAAATAAGACGTTGTTATTGTGAATTATTGATATTAAGAAAAAGTTGTACCTGGGATATTTACAATTCTTATTAATTAGCAATTGCACTGTGTGTTTGATGAGTGTAGGCATAAAAATTTCTGTCAAATTTTATTGCGTCAAATGGTCGATTGCAAAATCGGAAATTTTATCGCCACTATCGGAAATTGTTAACATTAGATGGTAATATTTTAATTTTCTTGTATATTTAAAATGTTATCAATCTCTCAGTTTTGAGTATTGGTAATTTGAAAACGGGTGTATTTTAACGGATGTATTTTATTAATTTCTTCTTTAATTTAAATTTTACATGATTAACGATGTAGGTACATAGAAATAATCATTAAGACATATACATGATACTAAAAATTGTAAGACATGTTACATTGAAAAGATAAATAAAAATCAAATCAAATCAAAAGATTGTACTCGACCTTTCCAACGATGTATGATACGACTATGTGTAGACACTTGTACACGTAGGAGGCGCTCCAAGCTCATTCTCTACGACTTTTTACATTTGATCATCATTTACTCAAACATGATCAGAAAAAGTTACCCACGGCTACATAGTAATTAAACTCATTTTGTCCTTTAAAACGAAGTAGAAATTGAAATTATTCTGAAAGCCAAAACACCGAGAGGGCGTTGCATTGCACAAGCGGCTATTGATTATTATTAGAGTTTGCGTCACAGAAACTCTAATAATAATAATAACAACAAATAATCATAGCTATTTCAATAAGTTCCCCGTTCTGTAACTTTTCCATTGTTTCTTTCTAACCGAATTATGGCTTTGTCGAGTTTATACATAAAACTATGCGATAAAATCATGTGGTTGAAGGTTTGCTTAGCCTCATTGCTAAATGATGAAGATAAACAATACAAATTATATATCCACGGAAAGCTGCTGGAAATAGCTTTCCAATGACACTAAGTACGCGACAATTGGTCCAGTACTGGTTTTGCAGTGCTCGACGAACCGCTCAAAAAACGACTAAAAAGGCCGAAAACAATTAATTTTTCATCATTATAAGTATAAGCCCAAATTATCTGAAACTTCGTATATAGCTAGCTGGATAGAAGGTGCAGTGGCCGTACTAAATTTAACTTCATTGAATTTTAAAATTTGGCCCGAGCGGTCGATCACGTAAGCCTAAAATACGGGCGGAAAAACTTCGATATTTCGAAATTTTTAAAATATATCAAATTTATTATTCGTCTTTTATAAACCATTTCGGCCACTGTACAAGACTTCAAACTACAAGAAAAAACAACAGTTTGCTAAAGATTAAAAATTTAGAATTTCACAGTGGCCTATATTTTTGATTTATTTAGTGGCCTATATTTAGTGCTTTTTCAGATCGGCTAACTGAACAAGTGCGACATCTACCAAAAGGAATTTTAACTAACTTGTAGAAACTGTTCAATTCGTTGAATTTGTTTCATCGTCAGGGTGGTTCTGACAGATGGTTATTTTTTCAACTTCAGTGTTATCGTAATTGCTTCAGGAGCGAGGACACAACAAACCCCCCCTTATTATCTCGATATATTTTATTATACTATTGTACGATAATTTAGACATATATTTCTATTTATTTAAGTCAAAAACAAATAATTTTAAATTAGATTTTAGATCGCAGATCTTACTAATAAAGGTAAGGTTCTTTTTTGAAGATTTTGAAGACGAATTTGAATGAAACAATGTATTTTTCCATCAAGGAAATAATATGTTATAATGTTACTAAAATGTATTTTTGCTAAAATGTATTGGAGTATGGTTATATAAGTATTGTGTTTGTTTTGAAGATGATGAAGTTGCTGGTGGTTACTGTGCTGTTTGTGTCTTCAAACGCGTGGCTGAATAACTGGGACGGTAAAATAAAGTACTTCTTCTGTCCCAAAGATCGGGCCATTTACAAATGGATAAGCAAACATAGCAACTATCATGAGGACCGATTGTGGGATTTCAAGTGCAGAGGTGTACCAGGTGTCATTCTAATGGCCAGGAGGTATTGTATGATATCCGATGAGGTAAACCAAATGAGGGGACCGATGAACTTTACTTGTCCGTCGGGAAAGGTGATGACCGGAGCAGAGAGTAGACACGACAATAACTATGAAGATCGTGTCTGGAGGTTTAGGTGTTGCAGGGTAATATTTTAGACATTATTTAATTTTATTTGTGGACTTCTCTTATTTTCGAGTGCTATTTATTTATTTCGAGAAAAATAAACAAAAAAAATATTTTATCGATACGAATTACCTCGAATTTTGTTTTAGCAACATGGGCGTGTTTTGCTTCATGGGTTATTATCAATAGCGTCAAGCGATTAGGAAGAAACTGAACAACACCAATTTTTCAATCTCCAAGTTCAAAAAATATATTTACAACGATTAATGAAAGTAACATGGCTAAAATGAAATTTGTCTATAATAAAGTACTTCGGACAATATACTGTAAATTAGAAAATTAGAAAAAACAAAAATTAATTACCGATTTGAGACACTGTTGTTTTGATATTCTCTTGTCTAAGTAACTTGGACTGAGTTAATTTCCGTATTATTTATAGACCAACAAACCACTGTCTAACTGCTTCTATACGGGAAATATTAACGACTGGGATAGAGATATGAACCATGCGATTGGTAAGCTTCAGGCAATAATAGGAGCACAAAGCATCTACGATGACAAATTTAAGTAAGTTTAATTATTAAGAAATATAACCAAATGTTCACAGCATAAAGCCAAAATATATAAACGTTACTTTAAAATTAATGACAAATTGACTGAAATAATATTAAACAAAATTATAATAAATATTGCTATTTCGGATGAAAATAAAAATAGAACAAATTTATTTATATATTAAAATATGATTAATCATTTACCAATATTATAATTTAGCAACAGTTTCCGTCCCTTTGATCATCTATATAGTCAAGTAGGTAAATAGCTATAAACTTGTATGCATAGAATAATAAATGATGTTAATTATCTTCGTTGTATTTTACAGAGACCGACGTTGGGTGTTGAGAGTGTGTCAATACTATTAATCGCGATATAAATGATGTCCTACGAACTCTCGAAGTAAAATAAATACGTTGTTCATACAACAATAATCAGAGTTGTTGTCTAAACGATATTCCATGAGTTCATGTCGTTCTATGTCTCTCAATGATGATGGAGTTCCGAAATCTGATTATGCGAGCATTGTTAAATTTATCACTAGCGACCCTGTTGCCAATATTGATAATCATTTTATAATGGAAAGACGACTATTTGGATGATACTTTGAAATTGTATATAACACTTTTTCAGCCGCATTTTAATAATAATTTCGTAATGTAGAAAAACATTCGTGAACCAGTGACAAATGATGATTGTTGCCATCAACATCATCTTAATGTGGCTGTGTGGCTGAGGATTTTATAGCCGTCGTAAGTTTTATCTGAATCATAGTTATAAAATCAAAACATCCGATAGTTTTAAAGGAATCTCCAGTCAATAAACAATCCGTTATTCAATAATGAAATTTCATATTATACTCTTCAAGAAATATTAAGACTAGCCGTGTTAGTCTATTATATAGTGTAGATCCGTGTTAGTCTATAGTGTAGATTAAAAAAAAAATAACAAGAAAACATCAACTTAATTTTTTCCATTCCTCCGATTAGACTTTTGGGTAAGATGTTAACCAAGTTATTGAGAGAAAAAGCATAATGCCAAATTTACAATCTGCCGCAAATCTTTTAAATCGATATAAAGGGCTCCTTATCTGACAAATAATTTCACACACTGACAAGACCAGGCGTGATAAAGTGATAATGTCGATCAGCGGTCATTGCAGGTCACCAAAAGCGTGCACTGTCCCGGTCAGATAGATACCCTACAAACACATAGAGTCCTGTGTTTCTGAATGAATGATCAATCAGAAGTGGACAAGGAAAAATTGGAGAGTGAAAAATCACCAGAATACATGGCCAAGGAAATGATGGGGAAAAACTAAAACCTTTAGTCACGTGATGAGAAATTGGAGTAAACACTACTCGAAACATGAGCGAAATCTGAAAATTAATAATATTGATTGACATCGTCTCGGTCGTAAGTATGTTTCAGCGTTCTACCGATAGGATTCTTGGTCGTAAGTATGTTTCAGCTTTCTATCGATAGGAGCCGCGCTGTCGTATAACATAACGTAGTTATAAAAGATAAGAAATTCATGAGTTCTATTTAAATTACCTTTCATCTGTGAATCTTCTGTTATTACGAAATGATCGTTGAACTTATATATATATAAATATTGGCTAAATTAATTCATTTTTTAATATAATTGTCTATACCAAAACTTCATTATTACAAATAACTTTTGGCAAAATTACCTCATGTTTCTTTCGAATCCCTAGCTGTGAATTGTTCAGATGATTCACGAATTTTAAATACATTATAACTTCTTGGAGAGAAAAGATTAAATTTGTTTTAAAAAGATGTCGACGTCTGAGGTTAATAAATTAGTATTTAGGACCGCTGTCCCTTGTTGTTGAAATTGTAAATCTTGTATTTTTCGATTAATAAATATCATTATTTTTAATTAGTGTACTTCATTTCTCTTGTTAAATGTATTAGTTGGTTGTGTATTGGTTTTGTGGAATTGTACAAAGGAAATATCCCAGTTAGAGGACATAAACTATAATATACCCTAATAGCTTATATGAATGTAATCAACTAAAAAAATGCGAGCGACGACCCCCTTTGGAGGACAGTGACCCTAAAATCAAAAATGACAAAAATCTCAGATGCCAGTAAATCGCATCAAAGCAATTTCTTTTTGCAATTGCATTAATTCGACCCCCTCCAAAAATCCTGGTTACTCCTTTGTAGAGTGTATTAATAAAGAGACCAGGATCAACTGATTAATTTTAATTTGTTGGCAGTATGTCTTGTAATCCATTTGAATAGGTTTTGACTGTAATAAAATTATCAAATCAAGTTAATTAAGGAAACTTGTTACATGTATTATACTATTACTTTAGAAAATTTGCAAAAACTAACTACCGATAAATCACCAGCGCATCAACGTCGCCCTTAAAAATAGTTCGATTTAAAATTTACGTGAATTCGGGATCAGGAAATTAGTATGTTATAAAGATGTGAACGCCAGTTCTACTGTAAGTTTTGTGGAAAATCACATAAAATGACAACACTTGTACCCCGGTATTACATATTGGGCAAAAATCTGACAATATCAGGGAAATTGGCGCCCACAAAAATTAAAAAATATATATATTTTCATTTTCAAAATAAGACAAAACTAATGAATTATAAATTAAATATTTACACATGTTAACATAACCTCAGTTCTTACCAAAACAAATGTTACAAAAATTTAAAATGAATTGAGTTTGTCTTTACTAAATTAGTGTGTACTAACTGTATTCTATTATGCAAGTTTTATTGTTTCATTAAAACCTATGATTTAAAGTGAACTGAACTTGAGTTGTACAATTTGTAATTTAAAATGAATTGAGTTTATCTTTAGTGTAAATTAGTGTGAGTTAGTACAATTTGTAATTAATTTACATTCCATTGTGCCGAACCTATATACAGGGGTTCTTCCAAACAGCCAAAGTATCTTTCGCCTAAGTGGAATTTATTGTATCAGAACTATTTATTGATTTTTTAACTGAAGGCCTACTATTTAATTTATTGTAAAGACTACTAAATGTTTGATTTTGTAAACAATATTTAATTGCATATGTTTTAATTCAATAGTTGCAAATATTTAATTTAAGAGTCATTTTAAAAATAAAATATGAAATTTTATAATTATTTTTTATTATTCTTTGAAAATTATCCGGGGGCCAATTGGCCTGGACCGCAGGCCAATTGTCCAGAGGGCCAATTGTCCGTGAAGCACTTTTTGCATCGCATATGTTCATGTCAAGTTTAATAAATTACAAACCGATATTATACATTTTAGTATTGCGATTTTAAATCGATCACTGAAATAACATACTATTGTAAACGTCAGAATGATCTTCAAATGATTCAAGACAAACATACTGACCCAGGACCCAGTCCCTTCACCCATCGAGTGTATGACAAAATAAGTGTGCCAACTTTCTTGACTGATGAAGCACTTTGTGCGAAACGTTTAATTTATGTTACTGAGAATGTTGGACACGTATAAAAATTATTCCGAAATTGTACATGTATAAAATCGTGAGTGACGTGTAAAGTGCTGCCTGTTTGACAGCTGTGTCTATTTGATGTATGCACAGCTATGTCTTTGTTGTAAATTCAGTGTTAAATAATATAGCTGCAAGCAGCAATTGCGGTTCCCCGTGGGGCCTTCCCGTCTGGCTCCTTCCCGTCTGGCCACTTCCCGTCTGGACACTTCCCGTCTGGCCCCATGACACAACGCAACATTAATGCCAGTCTAACAGCCGTAGCTCGAGAAATGACGACTTAGCAGACTGTTTGATTTTACTTATTGAAAATAATAGTACCTATACTGATGGTTATTGTCGAAAAATGATAAAATAATGAAAGAATCGACCCTCGTCGACCAATTAACACCAAAATTAATCTTTTTATGCGCGCATCTATTATGCACACGTGTACCAAGTTTCAACTTGATCCATCCAGTAGTCTCCGACAAATAGGCTTTTTAAACTTTATGTAAAGAATAATAATAATAAGAATACGAATAATCAGAGCAATTTCAATAGGTTTCCCGTACATGAGCAACGTTGAACCTAATAATAAGAATGATTTGTACAATTTCAATAGGTTCCCCGTGCTTTACAAGCAACTTGGAACCTAATAAATATCAGTGCTGAGACGCAGGAAAAGTTTTATATTTTAAAAGTCATTCCAGAAAAATATATATATAATGTATTCAAAAACCATCTTACATTATAAAAATAAGTGTGAAAACTTTCTTGACTGATGAAGCACTGTGTTGGAATGATGGACACGTTAAACAATTTTTCAGAAATTATACATGTATAAAATCATGAGTGATGTGCAAGGTGCTGTCTGTTAGACATCTGTGTCTATTATTTGATGTATGCACAGCTATGTCTTTGTTGTAATAAATATCAGGGCTTAGAAATCTCCGCGGAAACGATGAAAAAGAAAACAGAACCTACCTTTACTTTTGACTTGTTTGGTTGTAAATGGATTGAAAATTGAACACGTATAAAATTATTCAAAGCATATCTAACTCCTTATTATATTTTCTGTCGTCACAACGTTTCCCCGATTACAAATAACAAATATAAAATAATGTGAGTGGTGCTAGGTGCTGCCTGTCAGAAAGCTGTGTCTATTTGTTTAATGTAGCTCACTTCAATGTTAAATATTAAATTTCCTATCAATAATTTGCATACGTATCCAACATTATTCCATTTACAACCAAACGAGACTGTAGTAAAGGTAGGTCCGGTTCTATTTTTCATCATCTTCGTCATCGTCGTTTTCGTCAGCGTGAAATGTTGTTTCGTCCATTGTTTATTTATCATTACTCAGCAATGAAAATCGTCTAAAGATCGTTCCTTATATATAGGGTACTCCGGATGTGACAAAATTGAATTAGTAAATATTT
>JAYJLZ010122776.1:0-15271 GCA_036873915.1 Tubulanus ruber | reverse complement strand
TATGAGATCCCGCGAGTTCCGGCTAGTTCCACCGACCTAAGCGGACTAGCAACTCGCGGCAACTAGTTCTACATGCATTCTTTCGAGAATAGAGTCGGTAATTCGCTATTTTGTCTGATCTCATGATTGGTTGTAGTCGGTTCTCGAGTCCGACCTTAGTACATTTGGAACTATCTGGAACTTGTTGTCATCAGTTGCCGCTGTCTCTTCAAACTCGACATAAGCGCTAACGGCGATGAGTTGCTGTCAGTTCCACCCAGTTGAGTTGCGTTGCTCGTCGGCCTTTATAGTTAGGCGTACAATCTATTGTATCACCGGGTCACACTTGGTTTACTAATGTCACCGAATTTTGAGAATGTCACGTGAATTTTACATGTGCTCCTCTGAAAAGGTCAAATTAATTTCTGCCATACACAGTTTGACAAGGACATGACTGATTATGTAACTTGATTTGCACATAATCAATATGGCTTCATGTTTCAAGCTCCATAGCCATGATTACTCTCAAGATGTCTGAAATTAATATTCACGTTGCCTCATTCAGTGTTCGACCACATCCTCCATTGTAATCGGCGGCCGAGGTTTTTGAGGAAAAGCATATTTAATCTTGCGATGTTAGTTGTGACTTAATGTAGCCTTAGAATTGTCACGTTAAGTCCCCTTTGTATTGTACAAATTTAGTTCCACATTCCAATTTTGCATTCGGTAGCAAAATGTAGACGTTGGTGACAAATGCTTGCCTTGTTGAGTTTTACCAGTTTATACAGGGCGTTAGTAACCTTACTATTTGACGCCGCATAAGACGTTATCATGTATTGATACATAAATAATGCAGAAGCGTCGGTAGTCGTGATGCTATGGGTGATGACTACGTCACCAAGATATGCGTTTTACACTATGTTCACTAACTACCGCAATATCCGAATAAACTAATACCGCACCGAAGCCGTGAAAAATTCGTGACCGAGTCGCCAAAGCACCTTAACGTTAGAATAACAATTATTTAAGAAGTTTGATTCTATGTCCTACAACGTCCAAGCATGGAGGTACCTCCATGGTCCAAGCTACATTTTCACATGTGAAAACTTTATTGAATTTTTGCAGGCGTCAAATTACCGGGTACTCATTAAAATTAATTTTCTTGATTTTATTTTTGCGTATCTGAGGTGCGTGCAAGGTAATAAAAAAATAACATGAATTAAAAATGATATAGATTTTTCACGGCGCGAAAGCAGATTCGGGGAAACATCTTCCATTTTTATATGACCATTGCTAAGTTAAATATATTACCATCTGGCATGAAAGCGTATCAGTCAAGCTAATTTCTCGGTTAAAACCCTCAATTATACCCAAACATGTGAGGTCCTCTACTGCACATACATGTAGTATTATACGTATTATTATGCCCATCAGTGTTCTGGTATTACATGCTATCAGAAATTATGAAATTTCGATAATTCTGACATTGATATTTTGGTTAAACACGGTAAAAACATGTACGGCGTGATGTTTTAATTCACAGATGGCTATTATTATTAGGTTATTAAGTATAATGTGCTCTTCTTCCGAATCACTTCTCAATCACTTCTCAATATCACAGAAATATCAAAAACATCCAGTGGCTTCGTTTCCTGAAATTGTCTGCCTGGGCCGACGCATGGTCCCGGTGATGATATTCTTCGTGATGATATTCTTCGTCTTTTCAGGGAGTTGTGAGAACTTTTGCATTTCTAGAAACTACTTCTAAGTTGCCATGCTATGACGGGTGAAAGAATGGTTTTCTCATCATGAACTTTATTTTAAAAACTCTGTATTGTCTGTCCACCATAGTGATATTGTATATTGAACGTGGATTTCAACGTTTTCGTTGAGGTTTATATTATCTAGTATTGTTCACGGTCTTATTCCAAGAAGGGACAGTAATAAATACACAATTCCTTGCGCTTAATATCCACCGGGATTTCTATATTGTATGAAAGGACGATTATTCCTCATTGATGCACGGGGAATTTAACTTGGATTTATTGTAACCACTTGCTCCAAAGATTTCAATACCGTACAGTGGGAATGCTTTATGCTATGTCCTCTAAGGTGGCCATTCCAACGTTTCAATATACTTGGCAATGGAAATTTTTAGTATGGTGAACCTTTGAATCCTCCTACAGGGTATTTCCATTGTTAGATCGCATAAATACCGGTTTGTGGTGGCTTTACCCTTTTCTAATATTTCCTGAAACCCTCTATTCATAAAAATTTCAATAGGAAATTTTGACCCGTTTCGTGAATGAGGTATTCTTGTGAAATTGTGTTCAGTGTGTTCTCGTCCACTTGGAGACAATTTAATATGTCTCAGATTTTATATCACATTGTAGGCTGATTGCAGTATTGAAGTTTTATTATTTCCATTTGCTGCCAATGTATGAATGCGCGCCATATTTGCTTACCCTAGTATGCAATCTTTTTCAACCAAGACTCTTTCAGCCATTAATGAATGCAAAGCTACCATATCAAACAGATCACAAGAACGAATGTATTGTCGGCGACCGTGTGTTCCTTTACAGTTGCCACAGTTTCGTTTATTTTTTACTCACGTTATAGCGTTATATTCGTTTGAAAGAATCTTGTTTTATATTTTGTTTTATATTTTGTTTGTAAAAGCTGCCTCCCATATGAATTCAGAGTTAATACTTAAGGCACACCGATATATTTAAAGCTTTTAACACCAACAAATTATCTCAACTTGAACTAAGAAATCTATGATCCACCCTATTACACCCTATTATGGTTATTTCCAGATCAACAACTTGTTATGGCCTTAGTTATTTGCCTGAAAGTTTTATGTCAAGGTAAAATGTACGATCTTTACTTAGTGACATCCGGCATTCCATCTTCCCCAACATCGAGGTGTAGTTTCGAAATTCAGCTCATGGAATTAAAATAACACTGGTTTGTTTACAAATTCGTCTTACTGCTACCGAAGGAGTAACCCGACGTGCCTTAACAAAATTCCTTGGAAAATAAAAAAATATCACCCATATCAAAATATCAAAAATTACTTTGAAAAAGATGCCATTGATAATTTATGTAATAAAACCTGATATGTAGTGTGGAAACTATTGCTCTTCTCTCTATTTATGCACGTGGCACTCTGTGGACCATTGAAAATACCCCTGGTATTCTTCAACCGGAAATGCTGAACGTGAGAGAAATAGTATCAGCCTTCGCATATAAAATACTGACGACCGTCTTCACATGGCAGCTTAGCACACCAGCTCGTCCTACGCAGCGGCAATGTTTCAATCACGCCTATGTCTTAAAGATGATATGCATCTCCCCTGAACAAAACTAGAAAATACAATTTAGATAACCTCGGTACTGGAGTCAAACATGACTGTATGACGAACTCAACCATAGGATATAATGGCGTCAATAAGTAGCTACATTCGTGGTGGTTTGTTCGTCTTTATACATTCTATATGGTTGGATATGATATTTGACGATTTCCCGTATAGAAAAGAATATAAATGTGCATGGGTTAGTATTGTCAATTAATATGCACACGTTGTAATGTTAATTGTATGCTTGAGGTAGAACGCATAGCTGCCATTGTAAATATTGGGTCACTCCTTGCTGTCCACTGCATCACTCCCGTTTTCGCGTAGACTGAATTGATTATTCGCTTCCATACCTGAATTCTTCAACCTGCCAATAAATGCAAGAGGACGCCGCCTTCACTGTCGTATCGAACGTTTCGACTCGAGAGTAAACTATTCATTTGATTGTGAAAGACCATTTCAACCTTTTCTGGCTCGAATTGAATGGTGAACTCTGAACACCATGTTCTGTGCACGCTGACGCCAGATGGTTGGACGGTTGCTGTCAATATCATTTTTTCTTCAAATAATTTCCATTTACGGTTCAAATAATTTCCATTTACGGTTCTTTGCACTGTCGAGTGTTCGGATGCAGCGGCACTAGTGACTAGCATTAATGAGACTGATACTCGAGATTAAACGGAAATGCATAGGTCTACCCAAAAATGAACAGCTAGAGAACATAGTTTATAATATTCTATAACATCCGTATATTGTTAGTTGTGACGTGGCCCCATACCGAAGTTACGGTAACAGTAAATATGTTTTATGTTTATAATATGTCGTAATATGCCATAAAGTGATTTCTCGATTACCAGCAATGTGTACCACGGTAGACCTCACAGATGGAAACGATAAGTTACGTCATCAGGAAATCGGTTTAATGTTTATGGTACATGTATGTCGTTATATATGAACATATATACTGAAGTTGATTTCTCAAAGGCCAGTAAAAGGTTTAAGAATAAAAATGTTTGAAACGTTTTTGGAACGTACTTAGGCTTTGATATAGACACAGTTGTACAGAAGCATCTGTCATGGCGTTATTATAGCTTTAAACCAGGGAGATACCCCTCCTTAGAATTGCTGGCCGTTTCAGTTTACTTTCAACGCTTCTGTGTAGATCGTTGACTTATCGCTTTCTCGTTGTTGTCTTGTAACCAGCGTCCTAGGCTACTGTTCTTCCATCGATCACTTGAAACTGCACCGTTGGCGATTATCTGTTGTATCAAACAAGAATCTGACGCCTATTCATCATCGTTTAATTACACGTTACCAGCATAGAAATCGGACCTTTCAATCTTCCCTGCTCTGTAATCTTACCTAAAGTTGCCAATTTGAAACTTGCCACTACGTTGTTGTATAATACCATCCCGGAAAATGAATGGTCGAGCTGCAGCAGCAGTGCTACGCAGGCAGTAGCACATGTTTCAAGACTTAGACAATATTTACAATAGAGCGACAAAAACCATTAAAAGCAACATGGCCGATGATTTCATTGGTGTTGAATTTGAACTAACTATGATTTACTCAGACTGCTATTGAAGTACTTTATATGTGGTATGCGGGTGCTACTATCACACAAAGACAATCAATGGCCACGACACGACGCAATTCTAGGCTTTTCTGCTGTTGCTGCTTAAAATTCAGATCTGAAATTACATCTGTTGTGTTTGCCTATCGGCTGTTAAAAGCATTAGTTTTTGCATGAGTACATTTATACAATGAAATGTCGGATTTGCACGTAACTAAGTTTTACAAACATTTACACAACCGTGAAGCTGAAGTTGTATCGGTTTACGCGTTCGGATGCATTACGATAATGCAACACAACGAAGAGTTCACAAGTTTTTATAGTTTTAATGGGTGCTATTATTCGCTGCTTTTCATTATACTTAACAATTTTTGTTATATAAACTTTGCATCATGCAGATATAGAAAAAAAGATCACATTTTTAACTGTCACACGTCGAACATCCGAAATTTGTCTTTCGTTTTGACGGGCTCAATCAAGGGTTGTAAATATACATGTACTTATAAATGTAACGTCCATAACTCCTCCAGACACAATTCCTACTGGCCAAATCACATTCGTATATTTGATAATAATTAAGGAGTGATAATGGGTTCATGAATATGAAATGAACCCAAAGAACGCACTGTCCATGCGCATGTAAAGCCCCGCACACTGGGTGAAAACAGCGCGCGCAAAATACGCTAGCGTCAAGTTCGCCTAGTTTGCTGGTTATATTTCAAGCGAATGTTTCCGCTGATATCTATCGTGTTTGATATTTTTGGCGCAAGTGGCAAAGTTCGCCGTGTGTGCGTGCAACTCTGCGTAATCTGCGCTGAATTCGTTCTCAATGCGCATGCGTCATAAAAATGAGCCTAGTAACTTCGTGTGTGAGGCGATTGTGGACGATAGTATTGTCGATTTATGGCAAGACTACCCCTGTTTGTTCGACACTGGGTCCGCTGATTTCAAAGACAGGGATAAAAGGGATAAAGCGCTCCGGGAAATCTCTAAAACTGTCAATCTTGTGAAAAGCCCGGAACTGTGCCGGATATTCAACATTTAACTCCCTCATTAAGTTGTAAAACGCCCCTTTCTCCGTGACATCCACGACCGGCACCATATATTTGCCGTTGTGACCCTCTCCGTCTACAACGTTATGATAACAGAAATAAAATAATTTCTTCATCTTCGGAGTCGCACGACGTATATTCAACCATGGACGCCGCCGTCATTGAAGCGCTGTTGTGCTGGTAACGATTCCGGCGTCATCAGCGCACGCTGTTTTCGCCAGTGTGCGGGAGGCTTTAAGAATCTGTTGGCCATTCTGACAGTATATGGATTCCATTCTGCTATCCATCTCTTAGGTAACGTTCGATTACCCCATACATTGAACTGGAATATCGATCATTCAACTCTTTAATGTTGCTTGTGGGAGGAATATGACAAAAATAAATATGGCTTAGAGTTTTTCAATGTCTGCTGAATGCATTGATTTTATGTATTAGTTAACAAAGCGGGCTTGGATTTTTATATTCTTTTCATTCGCTACTACATAATTCCAACCCCTCTGGGTTTCTGATATCATGATGATGGTACTTTACTAATTTGCGACTTCAACATTTCTTCTCAAAAGATATCACATTTCGAGTAATCAAAATGGATTTTGATAATAGTCCAGTGCCTGAAGCCGACCAACGCGTTGTTAACTGAAATCAGCTCAGCCTATAGAATAAACACCAGCTCGATAAATGGGTTTAGGTTCATGTTGCTGATGAACATATAATATTTTCTGACGTATGGGCGACGTGATCCTTTGTCGGCAACTGTCAATGTGATTATTTTTTTCTATTTACACATAGAGTATTAAATTCTAGCGCATGTCAATGATTTTATATCGCTGGAGAACACAATGAATATTACAATGTATATCTATGTATACGCTTTTATACGCAGCCTATGTATAAATATATATTTTCTGATATCTTGTATTGCAGGTGCTCCTGATCCAACTGCTGGCGCCTCTATTGATGATGATAATAGCTGGCATCTCGACGAGGAACAGGTCCAGGAACAGGTGAAATCGTACTTGACTCAGGGAGGTTATTATAGTTCATCGAATCAACTGAACTCCATGTTTGCAAAGGTGTGTGAAATAAATCGCCGCTTGTAGGGCGATTGCGTTAACAGTAGTTGCTGGATTTTGTCCGCGCGCAAAACAATTGAAATACCAAATTCACTCCATCCTTTAATAACATATTAACCAGTTTCCCACTTTAAAAAAACTTGATCACCTTTCGACGATAGTGCCGAGTACGTGTGTATTGGAAAATGTAGCATGTTCGGTTGTTGTCAACAATGGCAAGTCTTTGTGCTAGTGAAAGTCCTGATGGCGGATGCTTCAGTCAATCGAACTGTACTCACTGAAACCTAGTTTTTCACGAAATTCTAGAATTTTAGATCAATGAGTTAGATTGATCACTCAAGTGTTCATCACCATAGTAACTACCTCGATTGTTTGATTTTTTTATTTTATCTTTGTATTCCACAGAAATGAGCGGAATATTTATTACTAATTTCTTTGTTCTGTTCCCTGTCTTAGTATTTAATGATCGTTTTGAAAACATCCAAAACGTTCTTGCTGAGGCCTGCTTCACACTTAACAAACAGAAAAACCATCAAGTGACTTCGGTATTGATAGAAATTTTCTGAATTCGAAAGTATTGTTGTTTTCTCCTTTTAGATTGACACGTGATTTTGGGTTATATTTTCTAGGTGCGGGAAATGCTACGTGCTCGTGATTCCAATGGTGCTAGGATGTTGACTCTCATCACTGAGCAATTTTTAGCTGATCCTCGTCTACTTGTTTGGCGAACGCAAGGCACAGCCATGACTGAAAAGTGTCGGCAACTTTGGGACGAATTAGGTACTTTGAATTTCTACCCACTATGACTGAACAAAATTTCACGACTTCCTAGTATTCATCATTACGGGTAGATTCAAAAATTATATGCGTTCGAATTATATTAACGCATTAACCCATTATTGACAGATGCAAATTTTCAATAAACTAAAAATAACTTAATAACTATAGTTTCCAAATAAAAATTTATAGGAAAGAAGTGCGCGTTCTGAATGCTAAATATGGTTAAAAATATGTGACCCCCGGAAGCTTTCAAACATCTCGGTAGCTTTCAGTTTTTAGATGAATTTTTTGATTTTTTGTCAAGGTGCGTTATGGGTGTGCGTTGTATTAAATCCGAACTGTACAAATGCTAGCAAAGTAGAATGGCACCATTTGCTTCAGAAATGGGCTGAGAATCCAGTCTGTCCACTCGAAGATGCTGATACACGGACGACACAGAACAATCAAAATCATCATCACCACCACCACCATCATCAAGGAAATAATCTTTCCTACAATGGCAAGTCTAAATTTATTGATTGATAAAACCGTAAATACTGCATTTATTTTTCTCAATTTCGGGAATATTTTGGGCGGCTGGCCCGTTAACCAACTAATTAAAAAAAGGCCTAAGGTGCACTTCCTAATTGGATATTTCAGGATAAACAAATTCCGCCGCTTTTACGTGCATTTCTAAATGTACCCTGCAGAATTTTTTCAGGTTACGTTTTGTCTGGTGGTAAATTTAATATAATATAAAATAATTTATATTTCTTTTCTTTATGCCAGCAAATTTTCCATAAATATCTTGAAGTAAAATGTTAATGCAATCAATATTACATTGTGTATTATCTCTTAGAAGGCATTCTGTAAATCTATTTTTCAGGAAATTCAGGAGCCAATTCACAACGTTCCCGAACCATCTTCCAGCGAGCATTAGGGGCAAGCAAGCTCACATGGGAGGACGATCACTTGCAAATGATATTACGGGAAGACTGTGGATATCACGAAGACATGTGTGACAGAAAAAACTACGACACTCAGGGATTGCCTTTGTGGCATGGTAAGGCAAAATTCATTATTCGTTATATTTGTGCCAATAATAGTTTGAAAATTCGATTTTTATATATTCACATCGTTCATTACCCAGAGTTAGCCACTTTTAGAAAAGTTTTGGATTGAGGCACGGCCATTTATGAATACATGGTTCTTAAAACACTGTTTGCTATCCTTTTGCTGACTCAAATGCTGAGATTCTTTTCTGTAATTACCAAGTTTTTATGATTTTCTTGCAAAATTTATTGCAAATTGCATTAATTGAAGATATAGATCTGCAGTATCACGTGAGACTGGATAAAGCTTAATTGATCCTATCCAGTTACTATTTAAATAAGTTCAGGTTCTTCATGTTATATTGATGAAAGTTGTTGCTTAGGGTGCATTAGAAAGGGAACAAAAAGGTATTTGATAGATGCAGTATTGCTTCATTGTTTTGGCAGATGTGACGTCAAACTGCTTGACTATTTTAGAAATCAATAGCTTTCGATATAGATACAATAGAACTATTGTGAGCAGAATATGGTGCAGATGATGAAATAGAGATCCAACTCCAAGCCAAGTCTTTTGCCGATAGAAAAATTTAACTGATGCACTAAGGAATTTTAATTTGCATAATAGCTGGGGAAATATATGAAGGGAGTTGTAACTTAACAAACTTAACTATTTTTGTTCGTATTTCGTAAAAAAAACGGTATTTATTAGCATTTTAAGAAATTATTCGGAAGATAAACGCTACAAGCAGTAGATGCGCTATAACAAAGCGCCTATACAACGCGAACGCGGGAACTAGCAACACGAACGCGGGAACTAGCAACGCGATCGGGGGAACTAGCAACGCGAACGCGGGAACTAGCAACACGAACGCGGGAACTAGCTACGCGGGAACTAGCAACGCGAACGCGGGAACTAGCAACACGAACGCGGGAACTAGCTACACGGACGCGGGAACTAGCTACACGGACGCGGGAACTAGCTACACGGACGCGGGAACTAGCCTAGGTACCGGACTAAAATTTAAAAACTAAGAGAACGCGGATTAACAAGGTACTGAAGTCCGTTTCCTTAAAATATTGCGATCAAAGTGACCGAAACTTCTTCAAATTTCGGCCACCTGCTTGGCAGACCAACGGGCTCCCACTACCCTGATTGTGTAAACGCCTCCTATTGATTTACGGTGACCAGCGCGATCGGGCTAAAGCTATAATGCGTAGTTCAATATTTATGTTCGGTGCTATATTTTGACGATTACTTAATATTATGTGAAAGCATCACGCAAACACAACGAGACCGAAACTTGGAAAGCTGTTAAATAAACATGATCAGACAAGTTAGATCACATAGGGATCAAGGCCGGTCAATAAGCACAATGCCAGTAAAAATAATTCAATTGCTATAGAGTGCTATGAACTTGACTATTTCCGTTTACAAATTTCTAATGTGAAAATACATTTAAAATTGCGTAGTTTATATTAAATAATATAATATTAAAAAGCTAAAAGCTAAATTTTTATCTAACACAAAACAAGGTTGTTATAGCGCTGCAGCCTAAAATGTCAAATGGCCCAACTCGATAATGTTTGGAGATAACATAAGGTATTGATCGATGCTACGAACCTCGATATACATTTAGCATATCATATTCTCCTATCATCGCCGGCCTAAAATTTCATTTTAAATCGTTCATTTAAATTGAAATGATGGCATGCCGATGATAATAAGATCAAACTCTGTTGCTCGGAACTCTTGAGCCAGTACTAGTAACAAGCTGAATATTTATATGAAAGAGATGCACGCTGTCTAGCTTTTTCAACCATTCCATCAATTATTTCACATGTACTTTATCCACTGCCAACCATGATGAAAATGTACTCTAATAGTAATGAAGGTGATATTTTATTAACTTCTGCGATCATCTTATTGTGCAGAAATTAGTTTATGCTTACAATATGAAGATACTGTAAAAATATTGTAATCATTTATTTCTAGCAATAGAGCAAAGTAGTTCTGGTATATCTTTTTACATAATACAGAATAGTATTTATAATTTATGAAAGAGTGACTCTCTGTACTTAGTTTGGTCATCACCCTTCATGTATTTTTATTTTCAATTGTAAACTTATCCAATGGAGTCCTTTTTTAAGGTCAAATCTTTTAATTTGGTTGTGTAATGAAACAAGGTGCATCGATGCACCTTATTTAACAACCAACATAAATAGTTATTAATTTATAAAGTTCCATCGATCCTATAGTTTTTGTCAATTATTTTATATTTTCCAGACATGTTTGTTTCTGCATTTTCATCTCTTATTCATAAGAAGATGATATTGAGTTATGTAAATAAAGTAAATTTTATTGATGCAGATGATGATTTTGAGATCCAACTCCGAGTTTCATTTTTGTGGACATTACATATTTCTGATGCATTGATATCATAAACAGAACATGTTCATTAAGAAACTAACTGTTAAAAGTAACTTAAAGTGGATTATGTTTTAGTATAATATCCAGGCAAGCATTTATACTAAATAAAGGGGTTGCTGTCAAATTTATTTCATATAGAATAAAGTGTGGTTCAACATTTTCACGAGTGTACAGAGCGTGCATTATCACCCTTCTCTCGTGAAAATGTGGAAATTTTTAACCACCCCTAAACTAAGACTAGATTTAAGATAGGTTTAACCTTTGTAATATAAATAAATGTATTTTGTTCCAAATCCGATTTTCCTTTGTGCAGAAAATATATCTGATTCGTGTATGGTTTTTCAATAGCTGGTATTGATACTGAATTCATGAGGAAAATGCTTAGGTCGGGTATGCGGTTACATTTAGACATTTGATCTGACAACATTTGTTTTTGTTCCTGTATAACGTATTTTTAGGAATTCATAGATTATCCAAAAAATCAATTAGATCCAACTCCAATTTTTGAAAAAAATATATCTGCAGCGTGTATGGTTTAAAATAGCTGATAATTTATTCTGAATTCACAAGTTTCGCTTTACGTGTAAATAAAATTATTGCATTTTTAAAAAGTTAAAGAAGTTCTCTTGCCATCAAACAAGGTGTAAATGATGAAAATGAGATCCAACTCCTAGGTTTATAGACCCGAATCCTAAATAATTACTGATGCACCTTGTTTAACAACCAACAGAAATAATGACGAAGTGTTAATTTGTGATTATCAAATAGTTTAATTTCCATTATGGGTGAAATGTTTTAAAACTCACACATTCGCCACTAGAACTTTTCAGCATCGTTAATTTTATAAAGTGTGAAAGATGTGACGTGCAAACTTGACTAGCACGTAAAATAGGCTGCAATAAGCTTACTACTAAACTTAATGATATACAGATTAAGGTAGTTTTTGTAACGGATTTAAAATTTTTAAGACTTATCTTTTTTTGCATTGTCATTTCATTATTATTCATAAGTAGAGTATATAGAGTTACATTTTATTGATGCAGATGATGATTTAGAGATCCAACTCCGAGTTTCATTTGTGTGGACAGTAAATATTTCTGATGCATTGGTGACTTATTATAATTGTCTTAAGAAACCTGGAAATTATTACTTTTAAAACGAAATCATATACAGTACATGTAAACTAAGACACTAACTGTTAATTTTTTAATATGATCTCAAGGTAAGCATTTATACTAAATAAAGGGGTTTCTGTCAAATTTATTTTATTGGTCTATTTGGGTAATCAAAGAGATTTAGATTTAAGATGGGTTTTGAATTGTCACTTACCGTAACTGTGTATGAGAAATAAAATGAATTTGGTTGATGAGATGATCCAACTCCAATTTTCGAAAAATATATCTGCTGCGTGTATGGTTTAAAATAGATGATAATTGATACTGAATAAGTTTCGCTTTACATGTAAATAAACTGATTGCATTTTTAAAAAGTTCTCTTGCCATCAAACAAGGTGTAAATGATGAAAATGAGATCCAACTCCTAGGTTTATAGTGCCGAATCCTAAATAATTACTGATGCACCTTGTTTAACAACCAACAGAAATAATGACGAAGTGTTAATTTGTGATTATCAAATAGTTTAATTTCCATTATGGGTGAAATGTTTTAAAACTCACACATTCGCCACTAGAACTTTTCAGCATCGTTAATTTTATAAAGTGTGAAAGATGTGACGTGCAAACTTGACTAGCACGTAAAATAGGCTGCAATAAGCTTACTACTAAACTTAATGATATACAGATTAAGGTAGTTTTTGTAATGGATATAAGATTTTCAAGACTTATCTTTTTTGCATTGTCATTTCATTATTATTCATAAGTAGAGTATATAGAGTTAGATTTTATTGATGTAGATGATGATTTTGAGATCCAACTCCGAGTTTCATTTGTGTGGACAGTAAATATTTCTGATGCATTGGTGATTTTTCATACTACATGTACATGTATAGATTTACGATGGGTTACGGTTTTGTCAACTATCACGCAAGAGAAATACGCAGTTGATCCAACTCCACTTGTGCAAAAAATATATCGGTTAATTTGATCTAACAACAGCATTTGCTGCTTCCTTAATTGAGTCATGTCCCATGCACTTTACTAACAATGTGTTCATTCATACAAGTTTTAAAAAAAAAATCCAAGCAAGATGTAAACGATCACTTTTGTTCACCATTAAACCACATTGATTATTAAGTGACCTCTTTAATTACCACTCTGAATTGAAATCGCCAAGTTGACAAGGTTTGTGACTATAAGCTATCTGCTAAGATGTCTTTTTTATGATGTTATTCACAATAGTTGGGTTATCTGAGACCTTCATTCCGCAGTGCTAATTAGCTGGTGTTTGTAATCGATATTCTGGTACATGTATAACCCCTGGTACATATATAACCCCTGGTACATGTATAACCCCCTGTACATGTATAATCCCTTGTATTTTTATAACCTCTGTCATTCTGAAGGTGGAACAAATGATGTTATCTGGTAATACCTAGCTGTACCTCACCAATGTATTGCATTTATAAAGAACTTTACCATTTCACATAAAAGAAATCCTTCTTCTTTGTTTTAATTTTTTGGATTATTTTACTTCAGAGCACATTCCTACGGCTTGTGCGCGAGTGGATGCGTTGCGATCCCATGGCTACGTGAAGGAAGCGTTACGACTTGCTGTTGTCATCGTCAGAACTCTCAAACGCCAACAACGTCTAGATCAACAAAAATATCAACATGAAGGTAAATCCCTTATTGCACTTAAGTGGAATCATGTGACTTTCTTACACCGAAACGAAGTATTCTTCTTTCATTCCGTTTCTGTCTTGGTCAGTCCAGGGAGGTGAGAGTTATCCTGCATTATCACATGAGAAACAAGTGGGTCGCATGTTATTATGCAATAACACATGTACTACAAACACTAACCAAAATATGGTAGTACAGTGAAACACCTCTAATGTGAACGCTTTTGGTTCCGAACAAAATGTTCAATATACAGGGCGTTCACTTTATAGAAGTTCAGATCATAAGGCGAATCCAGGTCGAGGTACATAGTATGAACCGGATCAACATTTAAAATCCACAAGATACGTACTAAGAAATTCTCTTTATTTTACAAACATATGCATATATGTTCATAAAGGTAATTACTAGGAGTGCTTTGTGTGGGTTACAAGTCGCCCATGGTTTGATTATCATATGTATATACTGGTTATTGAGTAATTAGCCGTGGTGACTGGTTAGCACTGTTCACTTTATTGGGGTACATATGTGTCAAAAACATTTGGAAAATTTTGTTTCTAACTTAAAAGTTCACTTTAAAGGGGCGTTCACATTATAAAGGCGTTCACATTGAGAGGTTTCACTTTAGCATTAGCCCATTTACAGAAGATGTCACAACTCTTGTTATGTCTTCAGAAATTTGTCTTATTTTTTTAAACTAATTATGAACATAATATCTCCAAAAGTACTTGATATTCAACTAAAACCTAACATGAAAATAACCTTATAATATAATTCATGTACATTCATGTATCAATTTTCTTGACATTGTTACATGCAATTGGTATTTTTTGCTTTAAATCGACAGTGCTGGTCAAGTATGCACTGCAGCTGTGATGTTCTATAGATTTGACGGGTATTTACGAGTCAAGTGCATCGTTATTCGGCAGCTGGTGTAGCTTATATGCTACACTGTATGCTGATGTTCTATTGCTCCTTGCGGCTTAGTGATATTCCTTTTTAGCCCACTTGGGTGTGGGCTATTGCATTCACTTTGCGTCCGTCGTCCGTCCCTCGTCCTTCCCTCGTCCGTAGACGGAAATCAGTTTAGGTGGGAAATTTTGTTCCCCTGTTTACTAATTTTATTGGTATTTGGTATGTTGATTTATCTACCCAAGATATGTCTGGACACCAAAAATCAGGTTGGTGAGATTCAAAATGGCCGA
>JAYJLZ010122221.1:2575-15346 GCA_036873915.1 Tubulanus ruber | reverse complement strand
AAAAAATATGCTTAATCTATTTCTGAGATTACCACCATATTGACTATCTTCTGCATGCGTTCGCCAATATGTACTGAAGTGTATTCTTGCTATAGATTACAGTGTGATGGTCCAGGTTCATTTAGTTTCCCATCAGGAGCATTTTGTGACTGCTATCAGCTTGATACGGCAGCAATTTGATAATAGCACATACTAGCGTCTTGATCATTTTCTGAGCGATTCGTCTCGAAACGAAAGAGTCAATATCGGCAATTTGATATTCATAAATATTTAGCAATTGCTATTAAGAAGCTGAAAATGCTTATTGTGGAGTATAAAATCAATTCAGCCTCCGACTTCCCGCAAAAAATTGAGTGAAAAATCATTATAACCATGCGTGTTATGTTTCTTTATTTTTCGACACGTTCTGGCTATATTTTAAAGATTCGTAATTGGACGGCGCTGTTCTAAGGGTGGTCTGTCAGTCGACCCTGCGTTTATGGGTATTAACAAAAATTATCGGTTTTTCTTTCAATAAAACAGGATGAAAATAACAACATGTATTATTTCACTTAAGTGTTCTTTCCTTTTAAGCACTTTTATTTCACTTATGAGTTCTTTCCTTTTAAGCACCTATAAAATATCTAAAAAGGGATATTCGAGAAAGAGATTTGAGATCTTTGAATTATCAACGTCATAATCATTAATTTTCTGCATTCGTTGAGTACATGTTTATGATTATGATCATTTGGATGTGGTTTTCTAAATGGAGACTGATCGTTGGCCCACAGTTTAACGTACTGAGCTGAATAATTCTGTCGTGTAAAAGAATAATCTAAAATTTCGTTTTTTTGGTGTTTTTCCATCAATAATCGAAGGGCGCAAAGCTTACATCTCACATTGAAGTGTTCTATACATTTTCATGCTTATTGATTGGGATTTGATTGAATTTTCATCAGCGACGAGCATCGCGAGTACTCAGCAAATAAAATGCAAGTGCTGCTTCTACTTTCCGTATCGACGATCAATGTCTGTCGATGAATTCGCAATTGAATTCGTCATTCTACACATTTACACTAATAGTACGCCATAGCGGGACAAAATCATTGATGATACAACTCAATGACGTTGGTTCGTTGTAACTTCTATTCCAAATAAAAACATCCAAAAAGCTTGACGACAAGAAAAAATTGTATCCCTTTGTCACTTAAAATCTATGAAAAACAAACACCAGTTAACGTGTCTGGAACTTCTATTTTCAGGATTATTTTTCGATTAGCTTTTCCATATGCAGATGTACACGTTATTCGATACTTTACCGAACGCTATCCTTGATATGACATCGTTAACGACAGGCGTTGTCGGCAATTTTGCGACGGCAAGCTGCCATTTGCCGGCACTTAAAGGATATACGTGACACAGTAGTTTAATGCGTTGCGATGATGGAGACGCCGTTCTTGCGAGCTGTTCCATATAAAATATGCGTGACCACAATTCCACGACAACACAGACATAAAACGGAAATTGTTTTCTTGTATTTTGATGATCATACACGCTTAATTTTAGTTCAGAGATAGTCTTCTCTTGGTTGCACAAAATTTGAAACATATACACAGTATTTCCCAGTTTAGTGGACGGTAATTGTTGGCATGAACGCTTTCAATGAAATTGATTAAGAAATAATTGCATAGCTTCACTTACTCATTAAACACGCGGAATCGAAATGAATCATCTTGAACTACATAAATATCGAAATTTATTAAAGATGAACGCAAGATCTTGTACCAATAAGGAATATATGCGGTATTGCTTGTCTAGCTAGTTTACCGATAGATAGTTTAAATAATAATTGTAACATGACTAACAACAACCCAAACTTCTTTATAGTTTGAAATAAATGAAGAAATAAAATTATAACGTCACTTTCAATAAAAATATGTTTGTCCCCTAACCTTCTAGTACGATACATAATCGATTCTCGATGATCATAGCTGATTGATCCTGATGCTTATTTGGAATTGAAGTTATTTGTCTGGTCACAAATCGAAACTTTGCGTGTTCCAAAATCATTTGTGTGCGGGTTTTAAATATGATATTCTTAACATCGGGTTTCCTTACATGCTTACTAAACTCTCACTTTCTCTCTTATAATGTTTGTGAACTAGGTGTATTTAAATGTTATATTAACAAACGAACATTTAAAAATATATAAATAATTAAAACCACCTTTATGTGTAGAAGAACAAATTACTAGATTGAAATATCTCTATGGACAATTGAAAACAAAATGTAACATGCTGAATGAGTAACATACGACTTACTACGCAGCTTATTCTACAAGGATCTAAACAAATATATTTATTAAAGGTTTGGGTAGCAACTTAACAAGTAATATACTTTAAACAGAATAGATTCAAGTTAAATTAATTTCCTTACCTCTGCACTTTCTGATAATTCTATTCCAAAGTACTTTGTCATCTAGTACTACACACTTTCATTTTTAAAGAAATTCAATGTACGTTGTTGAGTCAACGTTTCAAAGTGTTACGGCACAAAATTTGGCTTCCTGGCACAATTAGATTCGAAAGGCTTTATTAACTCCATTTCCGAGTGAAATTATTCCTATTACAAAAAGAGAAACGTGCAAGTCTTGATTTGTGAGGGGTAGAGAATGGGTTCAAACGCACGATAACAATTCACGTTCTAATCCAAATTTCCTAATGCATAGTTATCAAATCTCGACAATGAACATTTTTGAAAGGCCAACCAAATTGTAGATGCTTTACTACGAAAACAACCAGAAGAGAGTAGATACACTAGACTTTCAGTACAACTCGGTGATTTTTAATGTACAAAACGCAGTGCAATTGCATGAGATTCCCACATCTAATGGGGAAGCCGTTTAATTCAATAACGACAGCAATTTAATGTGGAGGGAGATCCAGGGAATGGATGCGGACCATGTGCCGTTCCGCCGGCGCAGCTAATGACATCAGTGTGTTGGGAAACAATGCAACTAGCGCCAGATAATCACATTAAGCTACACTTGCCTACCAGTTTATCCGGTTGCTGTTAAAAATTACAGGAAATTTCTCTGAAACATTTTTGTCGGTCACATTAGCGCAGGACACCGTATGTCTCATACCTCTCGCGAGAATAATTGAATACGTTACTCATGAAAGCGGTACCACGATTGGTGCCAAAAAGTAAAAGTCATCCCGCATCCCGTGTTACTTCAGTACGATAAAATATTTAGTTTCCATTACGCACATTCTGACGCAGAATCCTTATCAGACTACCCGTTACCAATATCACAGCCGACATGATGCTGTCGCATTCCAATGCGCCATTCTAGCCTAATCCACCTGGCGCGGCAGAGACTTCAAACAACACAGACGTCGCTGAAATTTCTGTCTCGGTTGCGGCAAGGCCATGCGGAGAAAAACATCTTCCTTGACCATGCGTAAACGTTATTTATTGATTGGATAGAATTTACTAGCTCTCCCGTGACATATTCTCCTAATTCACTTCTTCGGAGCGAGACAAATATACATGGTCATTAAACTCTTGGCGTTTGTGTCTTAAATAGAACATATAGAACTTATTCGTTCACAATGTTAGACCCGATGGCGATAACCATGCAGATTATAAGTCATTTACGACGCAAATAAGATAGTTTTTCTCGGTAAATGTCAGAGCAATAAGAGATAAAATATTGAGTGGAATCTATCCTACGACATCAAGAGGTTATTCCTTAGTCTCTGATTAGAAACTGCATATACCCGGTAAGCGCTTAAAACCTTTAATTTAAACCTTTTTCGATGGCGATGTATCTGTAACAGCGACCAAAATAAAACTTTTATCTATAAATGTGTCGAAGTTTTATACAATGGGTATGTTCAAACAATTTTTTATCATTGCTTAATTTATTTAACTATACAACATATGTATTATAAAACCCCTGAACTGCAGCCATTTTTGCAGTAAACCACTTTTCCTCTTCGGTACTGTATTTTATGACCAGAAAGCTATCGAGATTCATGATGAAGCCAAGGCACGTTTTGTACAAGAATACTACCGAGAGACCTTATGTCTTGAATTGCGTCCCGCAGGCTACTTACGAGACACTTGGCAGCTGTATATTGAATATTGAACACCCGTTTTATAACTATTGCAAGTAACCTGATCCACAGAATAAAAACTCATAAATATGCAGGGACGTTCACTCAATAATAAAATAAGGGTTATTAATTTGTTAGCTGTAATATTTTTGGTTTTCTCTTCCGCGCTACAAATTCATGTTTCCATTACAGTGTGATTTTATTAATCATCTATTCATTTTCATTATTTATTTTATAATATAATTTGTTTGTAATATTTCTAAACTTACTATTAACGTTTTTGTTTTTGTTGTCTGCTTTGCATGTAATAATAATAATAAAATAGAAATCCATAATTTTTTAACTGAATGTTGATGATAATCGCCCAAAAATAATCACCCTAAAACAATTGCTGTCGTCATTTTATCGCCAACCCTAATTTTCGGAATGGTACTACGACATCGTGCTGACTGTTCTACACTTTAATATTTCCATAAATGTTTTTATGAGCCGTGATGCAGAATAAATTAAAGATGCACACTGCCATGTGCCTAAGAGCATTGCATGAGCGCCGTAAGAGCAAATGTAATTAAGTGAGCCGGGTATGGTCCACGTTGGTCTCTAATAGTCCCGCTACGCTAGCTATAACCATCAGCGGAGTGCATCACTCTTCATTTAACGGGTATGACGTTATCCGATGATACTTAATGGCATTTTTAGAGTTCATATTTCCATACTAATTCAACATTTTCGAAAAAAAAGATGATTGTGATGATAATGCTGACAATAAGCGTCCAAACAGATTATGAATTTCTAAGGTTGTGTCGGCGTCGGAAACGATGCCTCTATTGACAGAAATATTGCTGAAATATCGTAAAAATGTGTACGTGTCAAACATACGTATAATAAACGTAACGCAAAGCAGCTGTATTAATATGGTCCGCCAACTACCGTTGATAACAATACTCAATACTTAATATTAAGAATTATGCATGATGCAGATCAACTTTTTCGGATTTGGTCAGTTGGATTGAGGCAGTCGGAATCATCACGGTATCTTGCTGGTATTTCTTCTGAACGGTTGCTATGGAAACGCTAAAAAGCCCATGTCCTAAGAGATAGCGCCATAAAAGTATGGTGCAATTAAAGTGTTTAGTACGAAAATTAATACTCAAATGAACCACGAACGCATTGTAGTATCAATTTGTTTTGGATATATTTTTGTATATATATATATATATATATATGAACAATGAATATATCCAAATCTATATAAGGATATATTGTCAGACCGAGAAGCACAAGGCAAAAACGAAACTACCGATTTCAAAGCTTTTGTTACTTGTAAATAAAGGCTTTTTTTAAGAAAATTAGGATATAAGTTTATTTTGACTTTTTTAGTTTAGTTTAGTTTTAAGAAATTGCCAAGTTTATGTGTTTAATGCTTAATTTAAAAAAAGAGATGTAAATAATATGGTCAAATGCATGGCTCTTCCGCTACATTTTTAGTAAATGTCCTGATGCGTCAAGCTTAATTTATTCGCAATGTCAAGTTTTCATTAAGATAGTGTTCTATTCTCTGCCAGCGATACTTTAAGTGAAAATGTATTGTTTATATTGTGAGCGGCTGACACATTTAAAGTGCACAGGATATTGTCCCGAGTCTGACGTATCTTAGAATGTCTCAAAGCTATATATTTCTTACACTTCTCATTTCCTTTTCTACTGAACGCTCATCCATATATTTTAAAAAGTCTCCACCATTAAAGAGATATTTTTTACCTAAAACAATGGATCATTCATAGCAACAAATACAGGTGTTGATTTTCTGTTATAGAACTTGGATATTTTATTACGTAAAACAGATAAAGATAACAGTAATTAAGGTAACTTAAGAAAACAGTAACCAAATTCATTAACATTCGCAGGGCTTTTTTAATGGAAGCAACTTTTCAGTTCAAAAGTCTTCAAAATTAATATTTTCATGTCATTCTCATTTAGATATTCCTTGAAATAAAGGATATTCTAAGACGGTTATGAAAAACGAAATGTTATGACTCCATGCATCACATGTATCGGTAGTAAAAATAGTTTTGCATTTTCGCTCAAACAGTAACAAGGTTACAAAATTACAAATTAGTCACAATGATAAAAATTGAATATGGCATTAGTAATGTATCATTTATGCTGGGGCAATGAACAAGTGTACTCGTTATATGGAAAGCTGATCTCTTCCCTGGCGTATCTGTTCCCATCCGTTTTACACG
Organism: Tubulanus ruber; assembly: GCA_036873915.1. NCBI lineage: Eukaryota > Metazoa > Nemertea > Palaeonemertea > Tubulaniformes > Tubulanidae > Tubulanus > Tubulanus ruber. Next base: position 9,000 of record JAYJLZ010122221.1, on the reverse strand, counting down.
TAGACGTGTTTCGATTCCCTCTAAATCCCTTGATGAGATTGTATATTGCGTTGTGCAAAAGAAATCGTTCTCATGATAGAACGTAACTGGAGACGAAACTTAACTATTCCGCATTCCCGACATTATTTGCAACCCCTTTAGGCTAGATAAATCAAGAGCAAAATACATTTAATCCTTCAGGGTATTTCGACGACGTTTCGACAGGATATGCTTCTGTGCGTATGACGCCATTGCTGTGACATGCTCATATACATTTCCATATCTAAATATCTTATATTGACCAAATTAATAAAGCAAAAGCAGTTTAAAAACAAATCTATTGTATGGAAACGCGTGAATAAATTACTGAGGTTTTCCACTTTTGTATTAACAAATGTAGCCATCATTTCTGCAGATTTATTTCCATTTGGTATCTTTACAGAAATTAATCCTACTTAATAATCGTCATGGATTCAGTTATTACTAAATGCGTTTCTATATATATAAAAGAAATTCTAGAACTCATGAACATTTTAATGTAATATGCAACCGTATAAATACTTATCACTACTGCGTGTTGGGGCGCTATTAAACGCAAGATGCCGAGGCTAGCATAAATAATTGATGCACTGCTTTCTAGTCGGCAAAATAATTCCACTACCGAAGCAATCGAGATGATGCATAATACGAATACATACGCTGTACATGACGAGCGATTTATTCAGCCTCTCAAAATGGTAGAATAATTGAGACTACTTAAACTTAATGATGTCGAAATCTATTTATCCTCAATTTCTGATTCTAAATAATACTAACCCAATTTTCAAATTAGCTGCTCTTAGAAGGATAACGAATTTACCGGTAAAGACCTAGCAGGAAACTTTTGGACAAATTCTATCCATCACAAAGGATAAACTAAAATAGTACCAAGGAAAAGGCTACAATATTTTTTAAGCGCATTCAGGCGTATTACGATAAATAATTTCATATTGCTTTGCCAAATATTTGGCTTATAACATTACATTTGTTCTCGTTATATATTAATACATTTATAGATATATAATTTTTTCCTAGACAAAGTTTTATTACAATCATTTCCCCTACCAATTATGCTCCCAAACTGCATAGATTTGGTACCATCTAAGATCTGACAGTTCAGCTGATTTAGTCCCTTCCTGGAACCGCATATCTGCTACTGTATAACCACCTTATTAATTAATGCTAACTTGTTCATTTCCGTAAGCGGCTTCTACAAAAACACCGTGAAATTGAACTTGTTTGGCTTTAGACTATGACACCGCCACTAAAAGGGAAATGGGAAACTTGCGCTGTTTTGCTTGGTTGCTTATTGTAAGAGTGATTTTTTTTCGGCATCTGTGTACGCTCTAAATAATGTTTGTCAACATAATATTAGTAAGAAGTAATCTCATACAAAAATAATAATATTCTTCTTATTTTTATATATTACATGATCTCACACTTTGAATTTGAAAAACTAGGAAAAAACAGCAGACACCATCTACAGATGCTTGATTTAATTAGCTTGAATAATCAATTCTTTCGAGCTTTATCCAGCATCAACATTGTTTGCTGTCCTGTTTTAGATACAACCGCTAAAAACATTAAACCTATTAATAGCCTGAAGGTACTATTGTCAATAACATTTCATCACGGCTCAAATAGCTCACATGGCGAGAATGCATGCATTATACAACAGGTTAGATTGGTTGAAGATCTTTCTGCCGAAATAGAGGAACTTATCATTAGGCTTATAAAGCAATCAGCTTACCATGAGGCATGTGTGCAATATAATTATTAATATGTTAGTTTTAGTACACATAGCACCATATTGTATTATCATCTTACACTGCAATTTTCTTCCTCGATACAGAAAAGTAATTAACGGTACAATATGTTTCGATCACCAATGATTGACTCATGGGTAATTCTAATTTCATGACCAGGCTATCACGCTATACCCGGGAGATCTTTTTACTTATGCTGGTTATTTATCTCTGTTTATTAACAGGTTAATGGACGAGCCCGCATGCCTATCCCTACTCGAATCTTCAGGTCCTATAGTGGACTCGTTGTTTCTTGGATGGAAACTTTCGTATGAAAATCAGGTTACACGATCAGTTTTCAAACCCTAACTCAATCAACCAGTCACATTAATTAACGAATATTTTAAGATGGCGACCTCACTATCGAAATTCGAGTAAATAAATACTTTGTGCGGAAATTAAAGCAAAGTATCAGTGACGACCGTTATACGATCATATGACTCACGCTGAGTATATACTGTCATTCTACTTACTTTGTTCAATAATTCTGAATAAATCCATTAAATCAATGCTGCGGGAGTCGCAGCTATACCGTTACATGTTTACAATACGTGAATAATTATTGTCACAATCGAACTTCCGAATATATCACACATTTCATGGTTTTCATAAGTCTATTCAGTTCTAATCGTACTACCTAAAGGCGCATGTAGATTTTGAAACGTATCAAAGCCTAAATTCAGCTGAACGAGATAATAAGAATAGTTTACTATTGAATATGGTCATTATTTGAACATTTCCTGAGCTAAGATGCGTTCAATTATAATTCTATTAACAAATCCTACCCATTCGTGAGAAGTTTTTGAATAATATAAAAATAAAAAAGATAAAAAATAAATAATATGCGCTGTATGATGTATAGATAAAAGGGTATTGAAACTTCAAGTCAAATAAGCAAATTCAAATTTCATTTACTAATTTATTTGAACACTTTATTAGGACTGCAATATTATGAGTTTGTTAAAAATATAAGGTCAAATTAATTGACTTATAATAAATTCTTTTTAATAAAACAATAAACTCGACTTGGTTAGTTTTGTTCCAAGCCATTGGCTGAATTGTCATTTACCACTCGAAGTTTAGCCAACAACCGTCTAACAAAGTCAGGCTTTAAATAAGGCATCCTAGAAAATACAGCAGCAACGTCTGAGTTTTGAGGTCATCCATACAAAATATCTGCCAAAATATGTTCTTTGCTGTCGTCCAGAGAAGCAAAGTACAGAACAGTAGCTAGGCTGCATTGGACACGAGAGATGGATGACATTGCGTATACCGTCGCTATGGAAACCGGATGGTAAATTGCAAGTTGGGAGCAGGGAAACTAGCTTTGTTTTCGAGTAACGACATGAGTGTAATAAAAAGTGTTTATAGTTCCTATTCAGTATATTCAAAAAAGCAACCCGTCCGCAGAAACCGACGCCAAAATTAAAGCTGACTTCAACTTTGGAAATCTGAACAATAATAGTCTGCGAGACAGTCGTGTAAATGGATATTTGCTGCCATATCGTGACGTCTTTCACTGCGTTGACAAACTACAGTAGTTTGATATAAGCTTTAAAGTTCGATCCATCTTGATGTTAAAATAGTTTAAATCATTATAAGAAACTGATTTTGACTTGCTAATTCAATGCCGCATCATTTTTCATATTTCACCACTGTTTGTCGACTATATCCCACATAATTCAGAGACAGCAGTCTATTTTTATACTTGCCATGTTTAAATGTCTGCACACCATGACAACGGCAATCCTATTGGATCTTTTTCTCGAATCTAATGGAGATAACATGTATGCTGAGCCATATATTTGCTGTGACAATCGATATTGGTTCGTGAAACGAGATTATCAAACCATACCGGTTGACCCAGGCAACTCATGCAAGGTTGCCATACCAGCACAGAATGAACAAAAAGAAGAAAATTGATTATAGAAAAAAAAGATAAAACTCCACGCATACGGTAATATGGAGGTCTTCGCATCAGGTTTCCTGTACCAAATGAATTATTTAACGAGAGATAAACTAATGCGGCGAGCTCACAGGTGGCCAAATCAAAGCTGAAAAAGTTACCACAGGAATTCACAATCTTGTCATCTACAACCAGTTCATCTATAATTGATTGACTATTTCAAGCACGAAGACATGTTCAAAAGGCACGTATAATCCCATCAATTTTTGGTAGTTTTCATCCCAGAAAAAAGGCATGACAGATCTCATGGTCGATGTTTAGTTTGTTACCCTCACCAAAGCTTTTTTTAAATTTTATGATTTGACATTATCCCCTAGGTGACTCTGTACTGTACTAACTGAATTACTTTATTCAGTTTCAACGTTATGCTGCAGAAATAAAAAAACAAGCAACAAGATTTTAAAAGTCTATTACAGAAATATTATAAAGCATCGATTACTTAACTAACTTAAAATAATGTTTATTAAATATTTCTGTGCAATGAATGAAAGATTTTAAACAAAAAACGAGTCTAATTAAAAGACGTGATAAGTTTACGTTTCTCTTCCATATCTTTCTATTGCCTGAGATGCTGTAACTAAGACCTGTACTCAGTCACTCTTTTTTACCAATATCTTATTGGACAAATCCTTTTGTGTCATGAGTTAATTGGTGGGCGATTACACGAGTGTGTAATAGTGTTCATAAAAGCAATAGAAAAAAAATCAATGAATGAACGGTTGATGTTAGACTGACAGATGTCTAGCGATTTTAAGAGAGAAGATAGCAACATTTTAAAAATAGGATAAGGATAAATGAAATAGGAAATAAAAATTTGTAAGGAAATATGGTGTATAGAAAAGTTTGGTGGGTGTTGGGAAGATGGATGAATGTGAATGACATGATAATTTTTGATGAGGATTGGGAGACTTGGTGAATGAATGGAAGGATGAATAAAAGTGAGTGATACAACTAAATGGATCCATAATGAAGGAAATAAGAAACGAAGAAAATTGAAGGATGAGTGAACACTCTTGAGGGTAAAGCAGCACGAAAACTGTAAGAGTGTCATTGATGTTTCTATTATCTAAGATAGAGCATTGCAATTATGGAATCAATTGTATCCTAATAAGGTTTATGGATTTCTATGATAGACACCATGTAAATCAATGAGCCATGGTGACAATTACCAATGGAAACAATTATAACAACGACGCTTTCCAATTGTTCGAGTACTTAAGGGCTTGCGGATCTAAAATTCTAGAAACGACCTTTGCCAGCGACCAAACAATGTGCAATTACCAGTACTCTGTAGATGTATCGGTAATCATTATCATATACATGTAGCATTCGTCGTATATATCCAATTTCTTCAGCACCGATTATCCTCATCGATGCGTGATTTACAATGAAAGGATACAAAACAGTTCTCTTTCAGATGAACGATATTAATTTACATTTTCATGGCTTCGAAAGCCTTCACAATATTTTGAAATAGTCTATCTAACTCAGTCTCTGAAATGCGAGTTCATTCATGCAAGACTTATCCGAAGAATTTTTCATGAAACGTTATTATTTTAACGGGAAGTGGTCCACAAATTATTGGAAATATATTTGCGTTTTGCATATTCGTCATGGTGTCCGGTAATTTCCAAAACACCTGTTTTATATAAACATGTATTCATCGAGTCTTAATAACAAAGGTTTAACTTTGAAGTTTTATCTGACAGGGGGAGTACAAATGTAAGAATGTATGATATAATATGTCAGATTAAATTTTTCGCGATTAGTGAAATCTGAGTTATCTATAATAACTTTGACTGAAACCGTGCATCGGGTTGATAATTTTGAAATGAGCGTCATACACGCCAATGTTTCAAATTCTGATTATACAGGTTTCTGAAATAATCGTGGCTGTAATATCAGAAAACCGCAATGACTCAAATTAGATAATGATTCCAGTTTCAACGCTGGCCACGTATTGGCATAACAGTGAAGTGGGTTTTTACGATAGCTTTGGGATATAATCTGCTAATCAGGCACCATTACTATTCAAGAAGCTGCTACGAACTTCTGTCATTGCTGTCTGGCGTTCGATGTTTTGGCAAAGTAACAAACAGCAACTGATTGCAGATTCCAATCACAGGCGTATTCTTGCTTCAATACTTTTGACAAAGCGAATTATTAACAGCGACGGTATCCTTTATTGCAATGACGGACGTAGTGGCCTTAATAAATTACCCAGGCAGTTATAATAAACTAATAAGCTTAGAAAGTTAACTAATGCAAATTTTGAAGGTTAATTTGCATATTCGCGCATAGTTCAATATTTCAACAGTGGCATCCATGCAAAATGTTGAAGTGGCGGCGTTATAAAAATAAACGTAAAATTATTCAACTTATAGTCTATTATTTGACCGTTTTCTATATATTTTTGTTTTTGAAATATCGAACCGTACGTCATTATAAATAGACGTCAATGATAACGATGCTTAGACAATTCAATATGGAAATCTATATATAACCGTTTTTATGTTTTGCCTTCCATTTTATTGTTTTAAAACTTCAGGTTCGCACACATCAATCAACGTATTGGAAATGGTGTGTTGAAATTATATTCGTAATTCGACACTGGATACACTTCAACAATTGAGATA
>JAYJLZ010122110.1:3579-15373 GCA_036873915.1 Tubulanus ruber | reverse complement strand
CTGCGGTCCACACAAATGTAGATGAAAGTGTTCCGTATCATGTATAAAGTGTTATTATCCATTCAATTGTTTCAAATAAATGTGTTCAAACGGTCAAAATCAAACAAAGCGGCCATTATTATTACTACGTCAATCGGAACTAAACTCGGGAAATCTGGTCGCGGATCGCTAGACTCGTCAACCGTGTTGTGGTGTGACGTCATCAAAAAAGACTATTGCCCTGTAACATGACTATTGCCCTTTAACGTGACTATTGCCCGGGGCATAATTTCGACCATGCCCCGTTAATGATGTCATATTGAAATTGAAGGCATAGTCTTGATTATCCTCTCACTTTTAACCAATTAAATGACAGGAATCTATGTATGCGGTATATAAATCCTGTAATCGATGTTTGTATGGAATGTAATCGTTCTCGTTCTTGTGATGCATGACTCTCTCAGTACCAGCTGTTTAACATGATCACAATCCGTCACAAATCGTCACATATGACCTGTTGGAACCACATACTGTAAAAATATGTTCCAACGATATTTTGCAGACATAAAAATATGTAATAAATACAAAATAGTGTAAAAGATTATCTGGTTGGTATTTTAGGGGTAGTACAGGGTGTTATGGTGCGGGTATTCTAGGGGTAAGAGGAGGGTGTTATGTTGAGGTATATTAAGGGTGATGTCATGGTGGGGTATTCAAGGGGTAAGGTGAGGGTATATATATATATATATATATTATTATTATTTATAGGTAATGTATGTTACTGCCACGTTCCCGTATGTTGTGTTGGTGATATTTTTCGGACGCGGGGTCACATTGAAAGGTGCTGGCGATGGGCTGCGTCACATGTTCACACCAAAGGTACGTAAACCACGAATTCACTTTCTGTTTCACTGCAAGGTGATACCTCGTCTAGTAGAACAGGAGGGAGTCTCACCCACCTCCCTGAGTAGAAGGAGGTTTAGGATGTAGTCTTGTAGTAGGAGGTAGTATAGAGGGAGTCGTCTGGTGTTTATTTTGATGTATAATTAGTTGTATTTATTATCTGGTATGGTGAGAAAGATAATGGTTTAATTAACCAGGCGTTGTATGTAATAATTCTCCCGCACCGTCGTCAATATTAGATATTAATTCCCTTAGTACATACTACAGACAAACACGTGTGTGACTGTCACATGATCGTTACTGTCACGGGATCGTTACTGTCACAGGATCGTTGTTCTACTGTATCTTGTTCAACTCACTGTTATATTTCTGCACAATAAACAATCACTTTGTGTGACATTCGACTGAGACATTCGAGTCTCATGAGTTTTATATGCCTTCATTTATTCTTCAATTACTGTAATAGTAAAAGAATAAATGCATGTTATTGCGAGAGATCACGGTATTTTACCAAACCAGATGCGCTTCTCTCAACCATCATTACCCGTCCCCCTCCAACTATGGAGCCCCAAACCCACCTCCCTCGGAAACTTGGGAAATTAACCTCACTCGGCATGCTGTGACAATGATGGACAATGGACAATAATCTGGAAGGTCGAATAGTCCGCTATGTCTATCTGCTCGCAGCCCTCTTCCTCCTCTCGCTCATTACTCACAGCGTTCAGCCCTCTCCCGCCTCTCGCTCACTACTCACAGCGTTTAGCCCTCTCCCCCTCTCTCTCACTACTCACAGCGTTTAGCCCTCTTCCCCTCTCGCTCACTGCTCACAGCGTTCAGCTCTCTTCCCCCTCTCGCTCACTACTCACAGCGTTCAGCCCTCTTCCCCTCTCGCTCACTGCTCACAACGTTCAGCCCTCTTCCCCCTCTCGCTCACTACTCACAGCGTTCAGCCCTCTCCCCCCTCTCGCTCACTAACAGCGTTCAGCCCTCTTCCTCCTCTCGCTCACTACTCACAGCGTTCAGCCCTCTTCCTCCTCTCGCTCACTACTCACAGCGTTTAGCCCTCTCCCCCTCTCGCTCACTACTCGTAGCGTTCAGCCCTCTCCCCCTCTCGCTCACAGCATTCAGCCCTCTTCCCCCTCTCGCTCACTACTCATAGCGTTCAGCCCTCTTCCCCCTCTCGCTCACAGCGTTCAGCCCTCTTCCCCCTCTCGCTCACAGCGTTCAGCCCTCTTCCCCCTCTCGCTCACTACTCATAGCGTTCAACCCTCTTCCCCCTCTCGCTCACAGCGTTCAGCCCTCTCGCTCACTACTCACAGCGTTCAGCCCTCTTCCCCCTCTCGCTCACAGCGTTCAGCCCTCTCCCTCTCGCTCACTGCTCACAGCGTTCAGCCCTCTTCCCCCTCTCGCTCACAGCGTTCAGCCCTTTCCCCCTCTCGCTCACTGCTCACAGCGTTCAGCCCTCTCTCACTATTCGCAGACGCAACGTGGCTTGAATGTAAACAATGTCAGCTTGGCAGTTTGCCACAATCGATACTCTCTCATGCTCGCAGACGACATTTTTAACTCTGGTTGCTGTATTCAAAACATACGTCAGTACGTTAACCTGCGTCACGTAAACTAACGTCACGCGCTGCTGAATTTCCGTGGTCGGAATATTTCATACCGGCTGTTTCAATTTCATAACATATTTCTAAACAATGAATTCTGTTCTGAGTTTATTTTGATAATTCACTGAAGGAAAGCAGGGAATCACTGATTACGTCATCCTCCGTCAATGAATTCCGATCAACTTGAAATGCGAAACGCTTGAAATACTGTAGAACGTAAAGAGTTATTTTCAAGCATAATTGGTTCAATCTTCAATTGAGAAGATGTAGGAAATTTGCGTGTTAATGTATAAATGACCTTGACCCCGTCCCGTCATCCTTATATTTATTGCTTGTCTGGCGTTATTATTTAACAATGAAGGAGGGTACTAGAAGATATGAATAGGGTCATACCCCAATTTTCACCCTATTCAGGTTCAATACTAGCTGTACGTATAGCTACTGTTGTATCCCTAGTGAACCATCCTTAGTACGTAATAGCTACTGTTGAAACGCTAGTACGTAGTTACTGTTGTGACGCTAGTACGTATAGCTACTGTTGAAACGCTAGTACGTAGTTACTGTTGAAACGCTATAACGTATATATTAGGTTGTAACGCTACGACGTAAAGCTACTGCTTTAACGCTATAACGTATAAGTACTGAAACATATACTAACATCAGCAGTAGGTAGGTTTAACATAAACACACATGTACTACTTAACAAGCAAGACAAAATCTAATCATCTGCTCAGCCTAAATAAATAATACTGAATAGCGAACATAGCTTACGAAAGTGCATCTAAACTATCTTCCACGTTCAGCTAGAATTGATGACCTTGACCTTGACAAGAAGGTTAGCAACCATGTCTTGATGTATCTTGTATCGATGATAATACAGCTAATCTTAGAATCCAAACAAATACTCAGGCTGATCTGGGTAACACATCGGGCTGGGCTGGGTAACACATCGGGCTGGGCTGGGTAACATCTCGGGCTGGGCTGGGTAGTACCTCGGGCTGGGCTGGGTAAAACCTCGGGCTGGGCTGGGTAGTACCTCGGGCTGGGCTGGGTAAAACCTCGGGCTGATCTGGGAAACACATCGCGCTGGGTAACACCTCGGGCTGGGCTGGGTAGTACCTCGGGCTGGGCTGGTTAACAACTCGGTCTGGGTAGTTTCTCAGGCTGGGTAACACATCGGGCTGGGCTGGGTAACACCTCGGGCTGGGCTGGGTAACACCTCGGGCTGGGCTGGGTAGTACCTCGGGCTGGGCTGGGTAACAACTCGGTCTGGGTAGTTTCTCAGGCTGGGTAACACATCGGGCTGGGTAACACATCGGGCTGGGCTGGGTAACACATCGGGCTGGGTAACATCTCGGGCTGGGCTGGGTAACATCTCGGGCTGGGTAACATCTCGGGCTGGGCTGGGTAACACATCGGGCTGGTCTGAATTAACCACGTAGATATTTGTTGAATTTGTAACATGAGGAATTTAAAAACCGGAACTCGTGGGTTGTTTGCGGTTTCTATTTACAAACATTGATGACGTCACTGCAAGGCCCCACCTACGACGCAAACAAATTGATCGACGTCAATCGAAGTTCCTTTTAAAATTCCTTGGCAACTTGACAACAAAATGGTAACAAGATGGAAATTTCCACTGCAGGCGCACCAGACAAAAGTCTTTCCGACGTGTAAAAAATGACCTTCAAATATAACAAGAGGGGAAAAAGTTGATCTAGTAACACGGTGATTTTATATTTATATATATTCTATATTGAAGGTTACGTGTAGGAAGTACATACATGTAGTTAGATAGGGGAGGCAGATTACAGCTTTGACGTCACTACCCTGCATGGCACGCGAAAATTGTTCTAAAATAGAATTATAAAAACCGGTCTATTTCGCAGTATTTTACTAGCACGTTTGGGAAGGAAAGCGGTAGCAGGAAGTCTCAGATTATCTATCGATATATCATAATAAACAATAATAATCACGTGATTCCGGGGTTTTCGTAGGTGGTAAATAAACAGGAAATTGAATGTGTTTTTTCATTTATTTGCACTCAGAATAGTCACGTTTTTAAGCGGTTAATTTTTGCTGTTCCAAGTTAAACAAGCAAAAGATGGAATGCGGAACCGAACCTTTATGAAACGCGGAATGTCAGTTTTTATTTTTAGAATTTTGGATTTAAATCTCGTATTGTAATCAAGACCCACTTCTTGTTGGTGTCTTCCCAGTAAGAGTTGTACGAATCCCAGTTGTACGAATCCCAGTTGTACGAATCTCAGTTGAATGTACGAATCCCAGTTTTACGAATCTCAGTTGTACGAATCCCAGTCATACGAAACTCCGATTCCCCCAATAGAATAGTGTCTTCCCGTCTGTCAAAAAAATATCCTTATGAAAACTTTTTTTGGTAATACCGATAATGAAATAAATGATTTTTAAACAGCCAATATGAATGCGCACAAATATTCAAAATAATTATTGTTTGTGTATTTTGTTCCGTTAAAGCAATTAAAAACTTGGATCACTATAACTAGTGAACCAGTACATAGAAGTAAAAATTGTTCCGTTAGTGCATAATTAACCATAAGTAATTAAAATTTAAGACTAGGTTCACTAAAACAAGTGAACATAGAGGTATAGAGGGCGTATTAATTTGATCTTACTCTCCAGGTGTAAAGTATGAAGAATTGTCGGCTCTGTTTTTTAGAACTTGTCCTGGTTTGCATTGCAAAAACACTTGAATTTGCCCTCAATTTTCAACTACAGAAACCATAAAAAAATAGAAATCTTTAAAATTAAAAAATTGGCTCCGTTTATAATCTTGGCTGTTGAGTCGTTACTTCAGACAGGATTCATACGGGTTTTGGAAAAACTCTTAATCGTTCTGGAACTTCGCAAATATTTTAGATTCTGAGATTAGAGAATCTGCCAATGTTACTTATTTTCTTGACTTGCAGACTCTAAACTGACTAAAAGTTATAACATTTGTTCACTTGTGTTTATGTTTTGTATATTTCAGATGGATCGATTATTGGACCCTCAAGTTTGGCTCGACGCAGCTACTCAGATATTTTATTCTCTAGGCTTAGCGTTCGGTGGTTTGATCGCGTTCGCTAGTTACAACCCTCCGAAGAACAACTGTCGTCGAGATGCTATCCTCGTTTCTATAACCAACTGTAGCACTTCCTTGTTCGCTTCTATCGTTATATTCGCTGTTCTTGGATTCAAAGCTCATTTGCTACACGATAAATGTATTGACCAGTAAGTTTACTCCCTCTAACCACGTGTCACGTTCTCAAGTATTGTTGAAGTCATCCTCCTGGGTTTAAACCCACACCTGGCAGAGTTTTAAAGGATTATTCTCTTGTAAACTACTTCACCTCATGAGTGCTGTTACTGCTCCTTGTCCTGCACTTAACACATGCTGCAGAACCTTTATATTCAATGGAGTGTCATCGATCACTTAGTAGAGATTTGCTCTATAGATAGATACTAATGAAAATTATTACAATAATAATTATCAGACTCTATTAATCTGTAGTTAGGAGTCATAATTTTTTGGTTTAACACTGTTGTTGATAATGATGATATTTTCTCTTCTGTTTAGTAATATAGCAACTCTTTTGCCTCACATTGAAGGCTGGAACAAGACAACTTTAACTCATGATGTTTATACAAATATAATCGCTCCAAACACAACAGCTTATTTAAATAAAAACATCACTGGTGAATTAAAGCTTAAAGACTGTGACTTGACGAAAGAGCTGGATTCGGTGAGTACTGGTTTAAGCTGCAGGGTGGTTGTATGGTGATTGGTAATGATCTCTTTTCATTTTTTAGGATAATATTTAATTTAAAATTATGTGCCGGATGTTGTTTTATTATTATTGATTATACTATTATTATTGAATATACTATTATTATTGATTATACTATTAGTATTGTTGTTGTTGTTGTTATACTATTGATTTTGTTGTTGTTATACTGTTATTGTTATTGTTGTTGTTGTAGGCTGCTGAAGGAACTGGTCTGGCTTTCATAATATTTACCCAGGCGATAATAGAGTTTCCGGGAGCTCCGTTCTGGTCTATATTATTCTTCACTATGTTGCTCATGCTCGGAATGGGTAGTCAGTTTGGTACTGTTGAAAGTGTTGTCACGTCGATAGTTGACCTTGAACCCTGGCCGTGGTGTCGCAAGAAATGGGCTGTCTCCGGTAAGTGGTTAATTCCATGTTAGATTGATTTAAAATGGTGGTTTTAAATCGAGCGTATTTTGTTTATATTGAATTTTCTGTCTCTTGAGAACTCCTCGAGAACGGTGTAACTACACTCCTTGAGAAAGGTGTACCCACGCTCAGTGTAACCATGCTTGAAGAAAGCCTGTATTTTGTTTTTTAGCCGTGGTATGTGGATCATCGTTGGTTATTGGTGTGTTATTTTCGTGTGGTTCGGGACAATACTGGGTCAAAGTATTCGATTCATTTGCCGGAACCTTCCCTCTGATGGTCATCGCTTTCTTTGAGGTTGTCGGAGTCTCGTGGATCTACGGCATGAAGAGGTTTGTCTTGTTATTATGTGTGTGTTAAAGTAAGAGGGTGGGGTGTATTAAAGCGAGGTGTGTTATATATGTGACTTGTACAGCTGTTATATATAACGATATCAAACAATCAGTAACAATCTTCCATTGATTGCACACAGCTGTTCTGTAATATACTGACGACTTGTAATATTGTGACATACTAACTAACTAATACTCATACAATCATGTAGCATATATACCGGCAAAGTTTATACAATATACCATAAATATGAGGTGTTATCAGTTTTTAGGAGGTGACAGTATTTTGTAAATCCATAAAAATGGCAACAGTAGTTTATTCATTTTTAACTTAATATTTACAAAAAGAGATGAATTTCCTCATTAATAATTATTTTCTACTTTTATTAGTCTTCAATAATCAAATAAATTCTACATTAAAATTCGTAGAGATATTTACACAAGTTGTTATATTAAATAAGCAGTAGTGTTGTAGTGATGAGGTGTGTGTTGTAGTAAGGTGTCCCTCTAAGTATCGTATGTGTTGTTTGTTGTGAGGCATGACCCTCTATGTACCGTATGTGTTGTTGATAGTGTGTCTTATTGTGTTTTATACAGGTTTAGTGAGGATATCGTGTTTATTACCGGAAGGAAGCCCGAGTTGTACTGGGTTATAATGTGGAAGTATGTTGGACCGCTAGTGATGCTTCTTGTCCTCGTTGCATCTGTGATATCCAAGTGTGTCGTTCCAGTCACTTACAAGGTTTACAACAAGGAAACCGTAAGTAATATTTCATATCCCTAAGTGATTATACAAGTGTTCATGTGTTCCTGTTATGATAAGTGTTCACATGTTACTAATATCATGAGTGATCACATGCTCCTGTTATTAAAAGTATTCATGTGTTGATATAATTACCAACATATTAGTGTTCACATGCTCCTGTTTGGTAAGTGTTCACATGTTACTGTTATAAGTGTTCACATGCTCCTGTTATTGTTGCTGTTATTGCTTGCTTATTTGTTTTCAGGCGTTGTTAGAAGATGCTCGGTACCCGTGGTGGGCTGGCATTGTCATAACGTTAATCGTGTTGTCGTCTACTCTCTTTATACCGGTGATTGCCGTGTTGAAGCGATGTGGTTGTATGCGATACGACCAAGCAAAGGCGTCTGCCATCGAGGCCGGCGGTGTCACGCAGTCGACTACCGCCATGTTACCGAAGGACGACATTGATTCAGGATTACAGTCCGAAGAACAGCTCGACACGTACGGAAAGACGACTGTCCCTCAGACCAGAAACAGAAATGGTTTAAATCTAGGGTTGGGTCGATTAGAAGTGAAGTTTAGTAATGAAACAAACACATGAATGTCTCAAAAATGAGAGCAGTTTTAACCTTAACGGCTCTAACGAAGAAATATCGGGAAATATCTTTGCTATACTTTGCTAGCACAGCTATCTTGACTGTGGCTGTGATTCTGTCCCATTGTCCGTCTGTCCAACAGTCTGCTACTTTTCTCGGTTAGTGCAACAGTGTGATGGACGCTGGTAGAATAGTTTGGGTATTTAGATTACGTGATGAGACCAATGTCACTGCAGCCATTTTGAATTTTCAAAAAAATACAAATATTACTACTATTTTTAGATGTCTTTGTGACATAAATTTTGAGATGAATTTTAATTCAATAAAAAAGTGGCTTTAAGTATCAAAGGACATTAAAGTAATAGAACGTGGAGTAATGTTACGATGCGTCGTATTCCTCACATGACACGACACGTCTAATTATAACATGAATAAAGCGACAGCCAATATTTTGGTGTCAATAGGTCAAAGGTTAAGATCCACTAACGGTTTCGGGCCAAGGGCATTTCAAAATCTTTAACACACACAAATGGATTAGGTTGCAAAAATATATCATAGCCTTTTCACAAACTATGAGAAGGTATGTACATTTGCTAGTTTTGCAGCTGAATTTAGACAGATGTCCCGCCCGGAAATGCTGCTCCGCGCGACCTTGTTTTCAAGTTCTCGCGCACGACCTTGTTTTTAAGTTCTCGGGCGCGACCTTGTTTTCAAGTTATATATATAAACCAGTGTTATATTAATCCAGGTTGTAATAATAAAATATAATTTCAGGGAATTTCCTTATGTAAAATTCTAGTTTTTTGGGGAATGTTTGTTTAAAACTAAACATGTTTTTACAAAGCTTCGTTCAGATATTATTATTTAAGAAGAAAGAGAAAAATACGTCGAGATTGTTAAAACTGCTCTTGTTGTGGTCATCGTGTGGTCATAAGTTTATAAGGTTCAATTCGGTTGAAAAAAAAAGGTTTGAACATTCTGATAATGTTGACTCGGCTTACATTATGACTTCTGGTAAGGGTTTATAAGGGTGCTGTGGGGGTGATATTTGTAATATTGGGACGGGTGAATGGGTGGATTATATTTGTAATATTGGGAGGGGTGCCAGGGTGGTTATATTTGTAATTCATGTATTTGAACGGGGCTGGGTTGGGTTTTATTTGTTATATTGGAAAGGGTGGTTTTATATCTGTGACAATCTTATGATCAGGTATTTTAATGTAAATAATGTGTAAATCAACACGAGAAGTTTGAGAAAAATGATGATTGAATTGATTCACAATTCATAAAAACCTGTTGCCATGTTCACAACTTAATAAGCCTGTCTTCGCAGCAGATCTTTTAGCAAATTTTATTTTATTTCTGACATGATAACTAAGTGAGTGTTTTTAATCCCTGATTTAAACATCTCATGCAAACTGCAACATTTAACTACACAACTTCTATCGCTTGTATACGCGTAATGTGTATATTCTGATATAGAATTGCGCTTCAGTAGAAATCTCTCGGTATAGAAATCTCGGATATTATATGACTTATTAGAAATACTCTTTCAGTATCCAATGTGTTCATGTTGTAGGCAGGCCTTGCCATATGGCAAGTCCTCTATAATTTGTTTTGTTTGTTTATATAGATGTGTATTTTTATAGGACTAAAGCAGCTATGTTTTTATTATTGACGGCAGTATTAGTGATATATTGCTTGTGAAAGACAAAGTTGTATCACATCAGTATTGTTAACATTAACTCTAATCTCAGCACTAATATATACACTTTCAGGACTTCCCAAGTGATTTCATGCTTTGGAATAATTTGTTGAAATAGATTTCGATGCAATTCAGTGATAAGTGCTGATTGGATAACCCAGTTAGTGCAACACAGTTGTTATATACGGACGACTTGTAAATACTGGTGTATTGTTGTCCATGGTTACCGCAGGTAGGTCCAGGCGACACCATGTTTATTGTTCAAACATAAAAAGTTCAGATTATGACTTGTATGTTGTGTTTTTATGTAGTTATCAAATGCACATAAAACATGTGTAAGCTAGACAAGAAATCGCTATAAGTGGCTACCGAACTTGTAATCTAAAACCCGCTGTCCCTATAGTAATGTATCAATCATTGTCACTATGGCAACGTATCACTCAGTTGAGAAGACTGTGCAATGATGATTGCCTGTAACTCCTGTGTAAGTGGTTGCTATGGTGGTTGCTATGCTGGTTGCTTTTAGTGACATATACGTTTGTACCTTTGTGAATGTAAGGTATGTGATATACAGGTCTGTAGAAGAAGTCTGACCATCAATGTTGATATGTCTTGTTAAAGTTGTAACCTCAGATTTCTGGTTTTATCTCTCCGCGGTTTAAACTTGTCACACATGTGTAAGTTATTTTACCTACCTCGGCCTTGCACACTAGTGGCCTCTGTCGATTGAATCTACCACTAACGGGATATTTCTCCCACGAACCCAGCGGTTTTAAGCTTTAATGTGTTTTAAACACAATGAAAGATTGTAATTATAAATCATGATGAATATTCTGAGTTGAAACACTGTTTTTTGGTCGTAAATAATTGCTGATTTTTTATGCAACGTAACAATGCAATAACCTTGAACTTGACATTGACACGTTATTTTTAAGTGCCGCGAAAGATGAGCTTGGTGGATTTATACTATTTATGTCTAATAATGTACTTGTATGTTTCACTGCGTTATTGTTGCGTGTCAAACAGAATTTTTTAATTTATAATTTAATTATTTTTTCTTGCTGTGAACATTTTTAAAACATTACAAGGGAAGAAAATGAATTGTAATTAGATTATTGGCCAAATGTTTTAAATTGTTGTTTCAACCAGATGACCTTCGTTCTCATGGCAGCAGATGATTGTTGATTTATATCGTAAATTTCTATGCATTTCTATTTAACGGACGCATTTTTGTCAAAAAACCAGATCTGTAACTGTAACTTTTTTCTTAAAGACAAAAAAGAAGCAATTTTGACGTTTTATCTTATTTTATATTCACTAAATTGCCTTATTACAGAAACATATTAACAACCAAGGTTTATTCTTTCATAAAGATATGTTTACTGGTAAGTAATACTTCCTGTCCAACACTTAAAGAGCCTTGATATTTGACCTGAGAGGAAGGTCTGATATTTGACCTTTGACAGTTAATTTGTCTGGTGAGAAACGGCTCGAGGTATACGTGGTGGAGGAGGCCTTATATAATGAAATCTCAAGGACACTATTACATGATTCAGTATACACTTTATATTATACATTGTACCGTACACTGTATATTATACATGTATTGTACTGTATATTATACATGTATTGTACCGTACACTGTATATTATACATGTATTGTACTGTATATTATACATGTATTGTACCGTACACTGTATATTAT
>JAYJLZ010121999.1:0-15378 GCA_036873915.1 Tubulanus ruber | reverse complement strand
TATAGCACAAAGCTTACTCTCATTTTCCCGGCACCACACCGCAGGCAATAACAACAGGTCATTTAAAAAGAATGTATACATTCATCATGCAGCCTAGCACTACGGTCTCTCTGGATCATAGTCTTTAATATCATTTATTTATGTATCAATATTATTGTTTAATTATTATAAAATTATTAGATTTAATCGACAGGATTATAATTTTATTGTAATTTTTAATAATTTACGATTTATTGCATTTTCGCGACCTTGACGAACTCGCGCGCCAACCTCTGGTTCAACGTAGGGAAGCCATCAACGGCAAAAGATAGCTACGGCGTCACACTTATTATTTTATGTAATATGTTGCATATTCACCTGTTCCCGATAGATCAGATGATTAATCCGATCTCTTCGAAAGAGAAACATTCATTCAGTTGCAGATTATCAATTACTTGAAACGCGAAAATACAAGTTTTATTAGGCGACTCATGTGATGATGATTGGCCGATAGAAATTCAAAATTTTAGATTTTTTATCAGAATTTTGTATCGACGGCTGTGATTGGACGATAGAAATTCAAAATTCTAGATTTTTAACCTCATAATTTGTAACGATGGCTGTGATTTGGCCGATAGAAATCCAAGATTTTTGTACTTCTGTTACGACAGATATAAGCCTCGTAAGACAGCTGGGGGGTGGCCGAGAATTTTTGTAAAATCGGCTAGAGTTACGACGACCCGATTTTTTGTAACGACGGCTGTGATTGCCGATAGAAATTCAAAATTCGAGAACAAATTGTTGTAACGACGGCCGTTGGCCGATAGTACTTAATTTACTACCCATAGGCTACATAGAAATTCAAGATTCTCTACCAGAATTTTATAACGACGGCTGTGATTGGCCGATAGAAATTAAAAATTCTATATTTTATTACCATAATTGTGCAACGACGGCTGTAAAATTCTAACTACGGCTGCGATTGGCCGATATTTATTCTAGATTCTTGACCTCATGTTTTGTAACGACGGCCATGATTGGTTGATGAAATACCAGATTTTTTGTAACGAAGAAGAACTCGGCTGTGATTGGCTTTATGTAAGAACCCGAGCTGCTCATTTAAAATCCTGAAACTTCTTTGGAAAAAACGGAAAGATGATCTTTTGAAGTAAATCGCTCTGATGCATGGAAATTAATCGCTCGTCTCCTGAAAAAATACATGACAATTTAAATTAAAAATAATCGCCCTCCCTCGTGTAGCACGAGAAACAACGATAAAAGGCCGTAATTAAATAATTAATTAAATAACAGAAAAAGCACTACTATATAACATGAACTGCGCTAACTATTAGCACTACTATATAACATGAACTTATTACATGCAAAACATGAAATATTTCCGATGCAATATGGAAACCACTGACGTATAGAAACCACTGACTTATAGGATATGATTATCAACCCAGCACGCTAAACGTCAGACGTAACACGTCAGAAATAAGCAGGAACTTTGCAGAATAATACTAGAAAAAAAGCAAATATCCCGGAGCACAAAACGAGAATTTCCGTCACTGGGCGAACGAAAACAAATATGGCGCCCTATTGTTAGTGGCCGCCACATGGGTGGTGGCGCTATAGGGCGGTCCAGGTTGTGTTTCGTTCGGGAATTCCTAGGGCAACGAAAGCTTGCCTAAATTAGTGTAGTGGTAAGTATTAGAGTAGTTTGACAAAGCTGTCATTTCTGACAGCACAATTTTGTGTGGCCTTATTCATGAAAGTCTTTCATCAATAGCAGGCGTCTTTCACCCATAGCAGGCGTCTTTCACCCATAGCAGGCGTCTTTCACCCACAGCAGGCGTATTTCACCCATTGCATGCGTCTTTCACCCATAGCAGGCGTCTTGCGAAGGTTTCAATAATTAAAGGTCTGTCTGAAATACAAACAAACTTGTTAAGCTTGACTACTGCAATCACTTTACCGCGAATACGTATTACGGACTTCTGCAATCACTTTACCGCGAATACGTTATTACGGACTTCTGGAATGAAATGATGGCTGGTCTTGAAAAGTTATTCCTGAAATGAACGTGCTGCATCTGCAATGAAAAGACCGGTCTTGAAGTTATTCCTGAAAAATACGTGCATGTGTTAGTTTAGTGCTGATATTTACCAAAATTGTTTCAATCCGAAAGATGGGATGTCGCTTTAGTTTTCTAAATGTCGAGTTAAATCCGAAATTCGCCGGTATGTCCGGTCTTAAGAGACTTGTCGAATCTGTAAGATCTGTGATTGCAACCACGCTAGAAAATATAAAATAAAACCTCTTACAAAGTAACTACATGTATATATAGACATTTTTTAATGGCCTTTAAGGCCCTAATCACTTGACGGTCTAATCCAAAAAAACATTTTGACGGAAATAAACTTGGAATCCAACAGGACCACCATTTTTTCGCTAACGTTACAATAAAATGCTGATCGGCGCTTCTCGGATATCTCATCGGCGGATCCGTCAAAAAAGGCTTTAATCATCATTTAAATATTAATGTAATACTATTAATTATACATCCATCGTCAAAGCAACATGAGCGCACCCACCCAAAACAAAAAAGCTTAAATCATAGAATCAGCGCAGAATTAACGTTATAACAAAACTATTTCACCCTACCTTTTAAATCCAAAATGGCGTGATAGAAAATCGCGATTGAGAGACGGTAGTGTACGTGGTAACTGGACGAGAGCTGGCTTTCTAAAGGAAGAATATTTGAATTAGAACATGGTGGTCTGGAGTTGAACATGACATTTATATAATGGACTTGTACCCAGAAAGACAAACATTCATTCAGTTGCAGATTATCTATTACTGAAATGCAGAAATACAAGTTATTTGGCGACTGCATTACATATTTTCATAAAATATGGGGGAAAGATTAAATGTAAGTTTCGAGATTAATGCATATTTAAATGCGCAATTAAGTTGACAGAAAGTGCGTTATTTTTATTCGTCGAAGCGTCATCGAAATTTTATTAATATTTCATGTCGGACTTTGTAGATTTTTATCATATGTTTAAATGTGAATATAAATAGAAAAATGTTATAATAGGAAGAGTTGGCATTGGAGACTGATAACGCTCAGTACATAAATAAACGACGTTTAAATCGACATCGTGTCGTACACCGATTTTAATGATGAATCCAGATTTGAAATGAAACTATTTGGTTTGCGTCCAATTTAGTGTCTCAATGTACAAAAGTACATCAACGTCGTAATGGTAATGGTAATGCAATGCTATTCGATTCCCCGACGTTCATACGATAAATAAAACCCTAATGCTGTGGTGTTATGCAGAGTAAAATTAAATATTGATCGATTATTTTCCCCTTTTATGAAACATATAGATTACTTGGTATTAAGCATTTCACCGTCAGCTGTATCATATGGCTAATAAGGTTAATTAGGTAGGTTTACCTTCAGATACGTACTTGTTAAATTTAGAATTGTTAATTAACTTTTGGGTGAAGGTTTTACCAAGCAACATTCTGTAAAATCATCATTCTAGGAATCAATATACAGTATTCGAAATGGTTATTATGTATAAAAGAAATCACTTAATGAGGCTGGAAGTGCACGCAACTCTCCAGCAAAGATCGAGTACCAATTTATTCGTGTATGGAGAAGTCAATAAACAACGGACCAAAGGTTACAAAACTATCGTTAAACAGTCGGATTTCTAATCGAAAATTATACCGTAAAATTTTTTTTAAAAATAAAACTAGTTTAACAGTTTAGATTGTAAAAGTTTAGAATATTAAATAATAATAGCCTATCAGTAGAATTTAAACGATTTGACAGATCCAACAGAAAATGCGACAAAATGTCATTTGCCACTTTTGTAAATATTTTTACTGTGTCTATATGTATGTATGTAAATAAATGATATGCTTATTTCACCGCCTTCTTGATCATTAGTATCCGGCATGGCTCATGTAACTCGGCTTCCCCATAGATGTGCTATTATAATGTTGTGGTTCGCAACACACAATAATTGTCCTGAAGGTACCAGTTACCGAGGCATGATCGCCTTTAGGTCATATCACATACGACCGCTTTTTGTCCAATAACAACCTATGTTTATCACACGAAGAACACCAATTTTTTTAATAGAAATAACTGGAAAGGCAGTACTTTAAAGACTAACTAACATTTTAATGTCACGAGCTTTCGCTGATAGTAAATAACAGCTTCATCAATTTTCTAATATAATGATGAATGGAAACTATACATTTTTTTAATGGAAACTATGAATGTAGCCGAAGTTACAGTACATATAAACCGTATAACTTTTTTTTACTCATCCCATCCAGGGTGGGGGGAGATTATAACTCATCCCATTCAGGGTGGGGGGAGATTATAACTCATCCCATCCAGGGTGGGCGGAGACTATAACTCATCCCATCCAGGGTGGGCGGAGACTATAACTCATCCCATCCAGGGTGGGGGAAGACTATAACTCATCTCATCCAGGGTGGGGAGATTATAACTCATTCCATCCAGGGTGGGCGGAGACTATAACTCATCCCATCCAGGGTGGGAGGAGATTATATTTAAAAACAGAACATAAAATTCGTCTTATTTGTTGTTTATTCTAATGCAAAAAAATACGAGGTAATGCGATTTCCATATACACTTCCGATTCACGAGATGACCTGTCACGAGTCTTTAATACCTGATCAATCCGAGCATGGAGGTCTCTCCCATACCTCCCTGATCCGAGCATGGAGGTTGTATCTCATGATCAGCGGAATTTTCACTTTCTGATGTCACTTATACTCAGACACCGCAGAAAAAAGCCATGCTAAACTCGTTCATAAAATCCACCATACGTCACGCGAATGACGTAATTACGTCATTTCACACGATATCCAAACTTTGATGAGGAAAAAACTGAACGAAAACTGCATTATCTTTTAACATATATTTTTTTATTTCCTTTAATCCTCAATATAATTTGCCAAAACAGCCCACAGTGTCGTTTAGTACTGAATTCAAAATGTTCCATTTTAGGGAATGAGGCCCATATTATTTTGAATCAATGTGGAATTTTTTTTGCAGCAATAATTAATAAGTTGTAAATGTACCGGTATTACAAAAATTCTCTTGAAATTATTTTTCTACACATAATATTTTAATGTCATGCTGATTTATTTTATTTATAACAACAAATTTCCTGACTGCGTCAGTAGATATTACACTAAAATATCACAATATAACATGTCCTCTCCGACAGATTTTGGACTTTCACTGACAAAAGTTCAGCAACAATTTAATTCATACTCAAAATCTAAATCTGAAAAAAATTCTTTTCAACTAAAACATATACATTTATAGAAATACCTTTGGATTGTATAAAGAACAATTCCAGAGTAGATGATTGAATATCATTAAATATATCCATGACTGATATATAGTAAAATTGTATAACACATATTAGTTAACGCTCTATTATTTTTTAAGGCAAGTTGGAATGAAAAGTCAAACAATTTTCATCAGAAAACTTATTTCTAAATTCAAAACCGTCATACATAAAAATATGAAGAAATTAATTTTCATTGAAGATACATCGACAAGAAACTTTCATCGATGACAATAAGTCTGATGTCTGCCATTGACATAAGATACTTACATTTCATGATGACCGAGCTTCAAACAGAATACGGATATCTTAATCATTGAAACATTACCAAATATTAATAATGACCGCGTTTGAACTACATGTTTCTCGGAACGTCATTGTAACGTCATCGTGACGTGGACGTAGGATTAATACAAAAGGAAAATGAAAGAGGATACACACATCATTGTGCATCTTTCGCTTAGATTAATCATGGAATCATATACACAGTTTTAACTGATACTTCCATGGCTAAACACAATACTGATATATTTGGAACCGGTCGTTTGGTGAGTATATTGTGCATCAACATTAATAAACTAAATTGTTTTTCATAATTTACACCGAAGTATTCTATAATAATAATATTTTTGAAAAGGAAATATACTAAGTGGAACAGATCAGAGATTTTTATCTTTTTACATATCACCCGATTTCAATATCTCGCGTAACAATATCAATTTACATCAGCATTTAAATTTACATCGAATTATTATCATATTAAGCCCTCCAATATTTACAAGTCCTGCTTCACACGATAAAAGTTCTACACATTTTCAACAGTACATATATACACGTACCGCTTATCAGTGATGCAATAAGCCACATAACGCCTCGGGCAACTCTACGTACTGCAACTCTAAGTTGGATTGTGCTACTACCTTACCCATGAAATTCTGAACTCGGTTAAGGTTGCAAATTGTTACACTTAAGTATTCTTCACTTCCAGTAACGCTTAATTTAGAAACATCATAGTAATACGTTCATTATATACATGGATGGTGAAAGAACTGTACGAAACCGCATCCGTACTAAATTAAAGGGCGTTTAGATATCCCATAATAATTATATGAAATTATTGACAAGTTAACATAGGTAATGTATAACTCCTGGTGCTAATTATCTCAGTGAAATTCGTCAATGAACTGTGTATTCGACGAATGAGTAGTATTATCTGTACATTCGTAAAAATTTACCAATGAAAAGATTGCGGTGGTACGTAACAATTTAAATGGAAATTGATGTTCGATACACTACACAGATTATTCAACATTGGAAGTAAAATCAGCTGCAATACTGCGATTTCTATGGAATCATCAAGCTACAAAATCGTCTATGAAAATTGCAAAGCTTGAAAAAGATTTAATATTGTCGCTTAAAGGTTTTAATACCTTACAGAAAAGTCTCGCTTTTATATTTAACCTTATACAGTATAATAACAAGAAACCTGATAAATTATTATAACGCCTGCAAAATATACTTTCGAGTCGTGAATATAGTGAGGAGGACAGTTGTAAGTCATAGAATACCACTTCTGAATACATTCAATGTATTTTGTTCAAAATTATGTACCGGTAGTTTTAATTTTATATTCTTCACGACCGCTTTCGCTTGTTTTCAGTTATTTACGGTAGTTAGTAAACATAGCGTCAAACACATAAAGTGGTGACGTAGTCATCACCAATAGCATCACGGCGGCTTTTATAAATGACGGTTATTTATGCTTAAACATATTGTAACGTCTTCTGAGGCATCAAGAATTTTTTTAAATGTAAATTTGATCTTTTTTTTGCTCAAATGGCAAAATTTAGTCGAACACATCAGCTGGGAGGCAAAAGTCGGCGACTATAGTAGACACTGCTGTTATTTATCAGGACGAACGCCATTTAACACAGAATTGAAAATTTTGCTTCTGTATTTTTCTGTATTATTCGTTACTAAGTGTGAAGTTGTATCCTTTGGTCAGTATAACTCAATCACACTAATAAGATCGAATATAATTTTACTGACCGTTGTTCTTCACTGGTTTGTGTTAAAAAACGATTTTAATACATTGTGTAAATACATCTGGACAGTGCTTCACGCACCTAATTGGTAGCATTATATTTTCTAAGATAGTGCATATAATTGAATGACCTATATTAATATAGCCTATCACTGGTTGTACTCTCTTCAAAGACTGCCTTGGCCGCATACTTCTTCATGTCGACGACTTCATAAGAGATCGACTTATCGCGACGAAACGACATCCGTTACTGCACTGCACCCACAGTTCCTCGGCCACTTCGCTTTGTTTTGACGGAATGAGGGTTTACTCAGTAAGCAACTGACGGAATGAGGGTTTACCCACTTCAGTGACACCCATCAGTTATATCACAGACCACCACCTCCGATTTCGCGGATGTATAGACATAAGTTGTCGCTTAAAACAGCGTTTCATAACTTTAAGTATTATCAGTGTTAGAAATAAACGTGATCCAAGTTCATATGTGAGAGTCTGAAGGGGGTGAAGAAGCACCCCCTCGCGAAGAGGACCTTCTAACAGCTCCGCCTGTTGGTGTTTGTCGTGGTTGAAAACCGTGGCTTACGTCGTGTTGTATAGAGGCTAGTCGATGAGCTATTATATTAGGAAGAGCCTCTATTTGTTCCTGTTAATATATAGAAGATATTATGTAGGTTTTTACTTGGTTCAATAAATTAAATTTGAATTTGAAATTTCGTCGGATTTTAACTGTTTTTTTCCGGTTTTTTTTCTTCAAAATAATGAAATTTCTGAAAATTGTGCGGGGCCAACATCGCATGCGGGAGATTGTAGGAAGGACATGATGGGGGTGTGTTTGCCTTATAGATAGAAGATTTACCTGCAGTATAGTCAACTTGCTTTCTATTTTATCAACTCTGCCATCAAGCTTGGAATGATTCGAATGCATTTCTGTCACCACCTCATAAATATTTGATTGAGTCTGGAATAAGACAGATATAAAAGGTAATATCAGATGAGAATACAGATACACATAAGTCGCTTCTATTCCGCATACACCGAGTCTGATGACCGGTTTAAATCATTAAAACATTTCAAGTAAAAGACCACCGTCTAGACCTCAGTGGCAATTCTGAAAACGTGACTACAGACTACAACAATTAATTACTATTTAATCATAGAAAATTTAATAACTACTAATGACTGTATATTGAGGTGCATATAGTTTAAGCTATTTAATATCTTTGCCTGGGATATTGAGAATAAAGTTTGCATAGGATAGTATGATAGTTTGGTGATAGATGGCGAGACAATATGCTTTGGCGTATAGAGTGTGTGCATTCCAGAAAAATAACTTCGTCAAGAACTTAAACTACGTTTGTACCCCGAACCACCAATCAAAAATACATTTTGAAGTGACTCCCGGCCTTTAAGTTTGATCAAAGTTAATTTTCTTTTTGTAGATTTCTGCATTGCGCCAATTGATATCGAAAATACTGAAACAGTGCCATCAATAAAAGCTACCAAACAACAGTAATATATCCATGAAATATATTTGCATTTTTTAGACTCTATTATCTTACTTAAAATTATCGTTTTCCCCTTGACTTCGACTTAGAATAACTACGAATCCAGGATAAGAGCTATATTGGCGCATACATGACAGAGCTCTGCCACGAGGGATTGTGTTTTAGGTGAACTAATTCAGGTCAAATAATATGGAGGATTATTGTCCGCACGCCAGTTGCAGTTTAATTAATTTTGCTCAAGAATACCCTTTGAAGACATCACATTATATTATGGCTTCGGGGGACAGGAGATTGCAAGAGAAAATCGAACTTTTGCAGACGAATGTAAAATTGACGGCACCTGAACTTGTAGGTAAAAGGTCACCAGACATTCCGTAAGCAAGTATAATATATCATAATTACTTCACGATGCATAACACACTTCCCACGATAAAACACAACTATATTTATTACGTAAGGTTTGCATAAAATAATAGCCGTCCGTGCGAAAGTTCTGGTTTTAGTAACAACCATGCAAGGTATATGAACAACGTATCTTTGTGTTTTAGAATATATCTCTACAATTTTTGTCGGAAATATGTCGAGCACAGCAATTAGTAGAGTATAAGACTATTAAATGTAATTGAACATTGAATGTTATACGTAATAGCATTTAATGAAATCACAAAAATACCATACCCATGAAATTGTAGAGATATATGCTTGATTAATATTTGCCCGAAGAGTTCCAGTAGTCAGGGATAAGTGTGTAGAGGCCACCAGGGTATCATACGTAATAAATACATAATATATTTCACATGCATTCATTCATTCTATGCGAAAAATAAATCACACTTATACCGTTTGTCCCTGGTAACGACAAGGAGACCAACAAAAACATAAAAAGCAATGTTTTAGTACAAAATATGTCTAAAGCTAGGAACACATAATGGTTAAGTATTAGTTATAATCTCAAGGCGAGGTAGAACTACGATAAATACATTTAGCAATACAAGATATTTTCATGAAAATTACCGATTTGTGTGGCTTATTTCGACTTCAAAATTAGAATATAACTATTACCTGTTATCTTTCATATTAAGTGAATGCACACAAAATGATACCCATTAATATCCAAAATGGTTGCAGATTATTTGATTTGTGCCAACGGACATATACGTTCTATTAGTTCTCATATCGCCTGACATGTGATAATGTCGTCTACGAAATAATATTTCTTTCCAAAAAAGAATAAATCTGATAACCTGAGCAATTTCTTGGTTTCGTGTACAGTTTTATCAAGACGAAATTGACATGCCGTGCGTGGTGCAAAATAAAATAAGCTCCGAAACATTTACAAAACATCTTTTAACCTAAAAAAGGATGGCACTCAACACAATGGATCTACAATAGGGAGTTACGCGACAGTTGAAATTTGGCGGCATGGCCAATTGGTGGCGTCATCTTCTGGCAAACTAAGGTACAGCAGAGATTCATAATTCTTGGCAAGTTTTAATGTTACGGAAACAAGCTTAGGTTTTGACAGTATTTATCATGAATAATATAGCCAGTAAATGCGGCTCAGTCTAAAGGTTATGATTCAACCGGGTTGAAGAGGTCGAACGAAGTGAGTGCATAGCAAAGGGAAACTTTATTGTGTCTTGATTTTCCACATATTTCCATACATCAAAATCCAAAACCATGTATTGCCATCAAATTAATGAATGATGAAATAGAAACCTTCTGAAAACTGAATAGTGTACACGCATGACACGTCATATTATTACATCACTTCCGGTGAGAGTGAATGGACACAATGCGTGCAGGGTATTGCTTACATATAATTAATTTCCGTCCTGTTTCGACCACCGGTGATATGAACCTACAGAAATCGATCTTGTAATTATACCGGTATAATGTTTCATGTGACGTAGCCAAACTGATCGAGTTACACTACAAAAATGACACGTTACGTGCGTCAATAAAGATAACTTTCTAGCTTCAAATTTGATACAATGTTGTATAAAGTCTTATTTGTATCATGAAACGAAAGTTTTTACGTCAAATTAGTTTAAAACCAAATATGGTGGCCATCTTTTATTTGATTTGTTAATTAATATTAAATAGACATTGGTTGTCAAATTTGTTGTCATTCCAATAATTGAAATTCCATTTAAGGAATATAATTGGAGACACTTTTTTGTCGTAAAAACAATATTCAATATATATTCTACTATACATCTGCTTGCCGAAGAAGACCAACAACCGGCCATGTCGAATATAAAACACTTAGAAAATGTATTTTTGTTAGTAAACGCGGCATTCCCTTCAAGACAAAGATCAGGAGAATTCAAACCTGTTGATATACCACCCTTGGGATGGAGATATACGCAGTTGTGTTATTCACCAAACCTGGAGAGATTTGCTAGAAAGGCAAAGAAAGCGTGCGATTAGCTTTAGACACCCTCAATTGCAATGATCACGCTCGTTCGCAAATCGTTTAAATTCTTGGATTTGATCGAAGTAGATCAAATTATGTGCACATAAATAAATTCAAAATGATCCCAGCCGCATTTTTTTTTATAATTGAAGCTTGAACTTAAGAATAAATAAGGGTCAATAAAGTGCAACGTTATAATCCTGTATTTTGATGAAATTGATTAAAACCCGAGATCGAATTATGTCAGTGAATATCTGGAATTGCTATCGGGAAAACAATTTAGAAAGGAAGTCATACTGACTACCCATTACTGTACTACGTCATGTAAAACTGTGTACTACGTCACACCACATCACCAGTTTTAATTGTCAGTGTAATTCACAAAGAAACAGGACAGAAACCAACCTTTCAACCAATTAAACAGCAAAATATTATCCGTGTGGTGACGTAACAAGACAAAGAGAGGGACTAAAACATGCAATCGTTCTAACTGAAATAAGACGTCCCTTTCAAGTGAGCTTTAATATACAATTCTTTGTCAAAGATTAGCTGTTATTGTGAAGCGAGGGATTCCAATTTTTAATTAGTCTGCTATACGGTTATTGATAGTTTAATAAAAGCAACAACAATAAACAAAAGTATAGTGCTGCCGGATTGAATTAATAAGTGGATCACAGAACATGCGTTAGTGTTCGTATGGGAGAAATATCACAATTATATTATTATCGCATAATATGGCATAATTTTCCCGTATACGTATCTTGACACCGCTGTGCGTGTTGTTGCGTTCAAAAAGCTTGTTCTCAATTTTCTCATCAGAATCGCTTTATTGGTATACCAATGTGAGATATTATATGCGCTAAGCCCAATTCATTGCTGAGATTTTTAATTTCGGTATTATTTTATAATCATTTTTATTTTATTTACTAAAGTTCTGTGACGTTGATTATGGGCTTCAGGTTAATTTTTTGAAATAATATCAAATTTGACCCTTGACCCTTCGTAAATATGTTATCTCACTGCAGAGGACAAAGTGGCTATATATATAAATATATATACCGATAATTGTTAAAAATGGTAGACATTAAACGTTAAATGTTGCGCCATACCTTCGCCATGTCAACTAAGGTATTAGCGTTATCCATGAGTTTCCTTTGATCCATTTTTACACGCCGTAAGCTACAACGATATAATATGACAGAGATGTTTTTAAAAACAAATATAGCAGATAAGGTCGTTACAGGGTGACAGAAAACACAATGCCCTTATCACTAAGCAACCACGCTGAAATAGAATCTGTTTGTGCGTCAAAATGGTTTCATATTCCCAAGGCAATATTTTAGCTATACCACATTCTTTTCAGCGATTAGTTTTTTGCTTCATCTATTAAAGAAAGGCAGCATGACAAAACTATTTTCTGTAATGGTACAAACTCCAATTGAGATGAGGTGGCAGCACAAGGCGGAATCTGGAATAGTTTTGTCAATGACAACAGATTAAAGATATTATTATTATTATTATTATGCCTCGTTACGTACCCATGAATGGCTTGAAGGAACTTTCGTTGGTGCGTCCTAACTCTTCCAGTATTAACTCGCTTTACTAGTTTGGTATATTTATATATCAGCCATGTTTCTCTTAATACATTTGCAGCTTTATTTTTTAACTAGAAAGATAGAAAAACCCAGAAGCATAATAAGGAAGGAACATTTCTGTGATATAAGTAACGATAATCCGTTATCGACATAACAACGTACGAAATGAAAACGCCAATGGATGGATTATAAATTTCCAATAAAACAAAGAACACCTGTATAAACAATAATAGAATCCATATGGTGGGGGAAATTACAAAGGTTTATGTTCATTAAAAAATTCTCTTTTTGATTAAAGCGAGAAATACTAACTCTTTTGGTCAGTTGTGTATCCATCATAAAATTATGTACATGCTTCTCAGCTCTGGTTAATTCAAGCTTCCTGGCTAACACGGCGACAACGAGGGCCGTACAACCAGCACCCTGAAAAACATATCAAGCAAAGCATTAAACCTCCATTATCTTAGTACATTATTCACAGTAGGATTAACGCATGCGCTTTGGTTCGAAAAGTTTACATCCGGCTAATAGGTAGGAAGTTTTCCGCGATCTTTGTCCCACTGACGCACCAATGCCCAACTAATGCACCGACATTAGTAGGGCTTTAGGCGATTATCACGGTTTACGTGATGTACTGTGACGTTAATATACTGGTTGCAGTGACTCGAAGTGGCAACATACCGCCGGCGATGACGCGATGACGCGTTGAAGAGACATTTATTTTTATGCTTGAAATGAACGTTTGGCAGTCGATATTTTAAAACCGTTTAGCAGTTGATATTTTAAAACTTAGCAGAAAATACAAAATAAGGACAATTTTTTTTTTCAGCGAACATCAAAGAGAACGCCATATACGATATAAAAACGACAAACTATGATTTAGTTAAATGAAGACTATTCCAAATGAATGTTCGTCAAGTGAATGTACCGCGCTAAAATTCAAACCCAAAGTAAAATAATTGCCCCGACCACGAAGTTCGCACGTGTCGACGTCAGGCTATTTAGTTGTACACACTTACTTCGGTATTGAACGTGAATCTTGCACGTATACCGTTAAAAATATATTTATTCAAACATGTACAAATATTCACCCACGCACGATTTCGTACAAGATGTTGTTGGTGTTCGTTAGTGTTGAATTCTGCTCTGTGCGAGCTTATATCGAGGTAAGTAAGGTACACAAAGTTACTGAAGTTTTTTAAATCTATTAAAGGCATCAGAAAGTTATTAGAAACTTCAATATTTATTGAATAATTATGTTTTGATCAGACCTTGAATAAATCCGCGACATTCACCGGTAAACAATGATTTTATAATACTTTTTATCAAAGTTATGCTATGTCATAGGCAGCAGTCATTTTTCGTTGTCACGTGATCAGAAAAAACAAGGAAGAGACATCATCAAAGCGTAAAACTGAACATATCAGATTCATCCTCCGAGGAAGACATTCTAAACAATGTGGAGCGATTAAATGGGGGTATTCAGCCACACAGGATTTAGCATATCGGCCAGTACTGTCAGGAACCAAGTACCGGTGGCCGAGTGGTTAAGCCGTGGTGAAGCTTAGCTGCGTAGACGCACCGTACTAGGGAGATGGTGGGTTCGAGCCCCGCCGTCGGCAGAAGTTATAAAGGTGTTTTATCCGGGGCTTAGGCCTACGGCTTTCCTGTGTTTAAAATTTATGGCTTGTAGGGTTAGATTAGGTGTGTCACTCGACGTGAAGTTGTAATGCCTCTTCAGCGCTTTCCAAACGTTGTAAAATAAATGCCATCAAGGCCATATTATTATTATTATTATTACTCTCAGGAATCCAGAAACAATGGCGATAACCAGCACGGTTGTTTTGCTGGAGAACGGTTGTGGGGTAAACTGTCGGTGAATTTGATATCGTTGTGCTGCCATGGACAATCCTGTCATGAAGTTATGTTATGTATTCGACAGGTGGGTGGACAACTGGGAATTGGACAGGTAGGAATTTATTTGGAAAGATGGGTTTTAGACAGGTGGGAATATTATATACATATATTATTTAATTGTTTATTCATATACATTTGAATATTGAATAACTAAATGCTACAGACATGGGATTTTTTATCCTGTGATAATTGACGTCACAATAGATACGCGACCTTGAGGTTATTTTGCGTGGTTGGAAAAATAATAATCTACCGGTCGGGGATCGTTATTTTGTTGAATTATCGGTTTAAAATCGCCGATAATGTCTTGGGTAGGTTTCGTAAACATGTTTTATCGGATGACAGATATTTGATTTTAAAAACAAGCTAACATTTAACTAAGAGAGAATAAAAATAGGCATAAAATCATATCATTACAAATGGCCAAAAATATTTATCAACATGTAAAGACTTGTGTTTTAACTTCACCTGATGAAGAGGGGTGTCCCCTCGAAACGTTGTACGA
>JAYJLZ010121887.1:0-28125 GCA_036873915.1 Tubulanus ruber | reverse complement strand
TTCCAAAATTGATTCTATCAACAAATTATCACTATTCTCTGATTGAGGCGAGAACAGAAAATACTAGATTTGTCAAAAACATTTATAAGATATATGCTCTATAAATATTATTATAAATAAAACCACGCATTCAATATCTAACATCACATCCCCAGGTGAGAAAATGTGAGACTTGTTGTAAATATTATGTATTAAATAACTAATAATTAATAATGATGGTTAATTATTTTAACAAAAATTAAAACATGCAAAAACATAGATTTAGAAAAAGAACTGAATTAAAAGTTTTCCAAAATGTTAAAAACATACAATTGATAGAAAATGTAGATAAAAGTTAATTTTGTGGAGCATATACAGTTAGTTAGCTACACTACATCTTAGCCATACAATAATGAACAATGATACAATGCAAGCTGGGGATCTAAGTTATCCAGTAAAATTACCTTTAACACTTCATCCCCAGAAGACACTTCCCCTGTCTTGAATGATGTATCTTCGGAAGGCTGTAGACTTTCATCAAATTGAATTCCAGGAATGGATTGGGCAGGTTGGGCAAGGACGGGAATGAGGTCAGGGGAGGGCAGAGCTTTAACACCTGCATCCATGCTTTCTTCTGGCTTATAAATGTCAGTCGAAAGTCTGGTCTCAGTCGGTTGTACATCAACACTAGGTTCAATTTTCAAAGGTGAGTCCGTCACAGAATATTGCAAATCTGATTCTATAAACGCGATGCTTTCTCTAACTGGCTTTCCTGTGTCTTGTAATTGTACCTTTGATCTTGCTCGACTGTCTGATTCTGTTGGGTCACTTCCTTCAACCAAGTCAATTGCTTGTTTAGCTTCAATGGGATGTACAGTTTTCTCAGGCAGGAAATTGGACTTTACTGTCTTATCAGTCGTAACGTCAAACATCAATCCAGGCTTATCTGAATAAATGTCATGTGACACAGGACTATCAATGTCCGATTCCAACCCTATGGTTTTTCCAGACACTGGGTCTAAAATACCAATTTTAATTGCTTTATTTAAAGAAACAAGCTTTCCTGATCTGGGGTCTTCAACCTGAGGCATAGTTCCATCAATCAAACCTTCTGTGATGGCCTCCGACAGTGTATATTCTTTCCCAGAGACAGTATTGGTGAATTTTCCCTTGTCAGTGTCAAACAGATTATTATCAATAGATTCAGCTAGTGTCATATCCCGTGGTGTATCAGTATATATGTCAGGTGGCAAAATAAATCCTTGCTCAAGAGCATCGTCAAGTAAGATTACATCACCCGTTACAGGGTGTATATACGCCCCCTGTTCACAATCAATTAATCCACTATCTATAGCCTTTTGTAAGGAACATGTTGTACCATCAGCGGGGTTGAGTATGAAGCTTGTTTCAGCATTAACTAAACCACAGTCAATAGCTTCCTGAAGGTCTACATTGATGCTGTTGCTGGGATCTGTGAAAGTTGCATGACTGGCATTAAACAAACATAGTTGAAGAGCTTCGTACAGGGTTATGCCATAATCAGGAACATCCATTTTACGTTTAGTTAATGGATAGTCTTCGCTAGTTGAACCACCACTGCGATCCGATATAGCAGCCGAAATCTTTCTCTCTGGGGTATCCTCACCAGATAATGACACAGGCGATACAATGTCTGCTCTATTTGCTGGTGGTTGAATCCATCCAAATGACAAGGCGTCACCCAACGAAATTTCTTCTTTTGTTCCTGGATTAACATATTGGCCAGTTTTAGAATCAATGACACCCGCATCTATTGCATGTTGCAGAGATACCATTTCACCCGTTAAAGGATCAGTTACTTCAAGCCCTGTGCCAATAAGGTAACCTCTATGAATAGCTTCTTGAAGAGGTATATTTTCATGAGTATGTGGATCTGAAAAAAGGCCAGTTTCAGGATTAAAAGCACCTGAACTTATAGCTTTAGCCAATGTAACAGATGCTTTTGATGGCTTCCTAGTTGTCTTCTTTTCAAGAGGCTCTGTTGGTTCTTCAATGTCAGGAATGGCTGATGGAATGTACAAATCGTCAGGTTTTGGCACCTCAGACCAACCTGGTAGCCAGCCAAGTGCGAATGCTCTGTCTAGTGAATATGTTTGCCCATTTATGAATATATCTCCTCGATCTGGATCAACAAGGCCTTTCTTTATGGCTTCTAGAAGACTTATGGCTTGGCCAGATTGTGGGTCTTTTATAGCACTTGCTTC
The DNA here is from genome assembly GCA_036873915.1 of Tubulanus ruber. Classification (NCBI taxonomy): domain Eukaryota; kingdom Metazoa; phylum Nemertea; class Palaeonemertea; order Tubulaniformes; family Tubulanidae; genus Tubulanus; species Tubulanus ruber. Next base: position 25,903 of record JAYJLZ010121887.1, on the reverse strand, counting down.
AACATCTATTATACCGCTTTCTACAGCCTCCTCAATTGTTATTTTATTCTGAGTTTTTGGATCAGTTATTAGTCCTGTATTAGCATCAAAGAGGCCTTTAGACATGATTTCAGCCAATGTAAGCGGTTTATTTTCAATTTTGCCTCTGTCTGTTTTGGTCTCAACTATTCCCTCATCAAAAGCAGTTTGTAAGTCTGTTGCAATGCCACTTATCTTATTAATGATCTTTCCAGTTCTAGGATCAACAACCCCTGATTCAACTGCTTCATCAAAAGTAATTGTTTGCTTTGTAGCCGGGTCAACTATAACAGATGAATTTTTATCAATTATTCCTTTATTAATGGCATACAGAAGAGGCATTTGTTTTCCTGTATCTGGGTCAGTAACAAGACCAGTTTCAGGGTCATGTAGACCCTGTCGGATTGCATCCTCTAAGTTTATACATCTAACTTCTTCTTTGTCAAATATCAGACCCTGATTTATAGCACTTCCGAATGTCATTGTGTTTCCAGTTGCTGGGTCAATAACTAAACCATTTTCCATGTCAAAACTTCCGCTTGCAATAGCACTCTCAAGAGGGACATTGATCCCAGAATGATGATCTCTTATACAGGTTCCACATGGATCTAACAACCCAACTCTCATCGCATCGTTCATCGATATTTTCTCACCTGAGATATGGTCAGTAAGAACACCTGTTTCTGTATCAAGGAATTCCCTTTTAATGGCTTCTGTGACTGAAATTGGGTCCGATAATGCTGAATCAACAATCAAGCCTTGTTTCAAAGCTTCAAATACAGATATTGCATTACCCGACAGAGGATCGGTGACACTACCATCATCTGAAATAGTGAAGCCACGTTTTTCAGCATCTGAGAAGGGTATAACATTACCATTTTCAGGATCTCGTACCAAAAGTTTTGAAGTGTCAATCAATTCAGACTTCAATGCATCATTCCATGAGACAACTTGATCAGTTGTTGGGTTAATGAATTTTCCAGAGTCTTCATCGAAGAGACCCCTGCTATAAACTTCGGCAACTGTTAGAGGTTTATCCGATGTTTCCATCACCAAGCCTTTCTCAAGTGCAACTGATATTGGCAGTCTTTCACCAGACGTTGGATTAACATATTCACATTTCTCAGGGTCAATGAGGCCACGCTCAATAGCTTCTTCAAGGTTTATCATTTCTCCATTTTGGGGATCCATAACGAGAGCGTGTTCTGGGTCAGCTAGTCCACTCACCAAAGACATATGACTGGATGTCTTTCTTGTTAACAATGGGCGGGTTGGTGAACGACCTTGTTCAACCAGCATGGTGGATAATGGAACTGCATTAGCAGTGCGGAAATTGACCACTTTCCCTGTTTCAAGTACAACCACACCAGATTCAACCCCATCAAGAAGTGACATTGGTCGGCCAGACTCCGGATCTATAACCTGTGATTTCTCTACATCTATTATTCCACGTTCAAGAGCTTTCCTCAGAGACATCGTTTGGCTAGTTGCAGGATCAGTTACCTTTCCAGTTTCAGGATTATAGTAACCCTGTTGCAAAGCTTCATCTAAGGTAAGAGCTAATTCATCTGTCTCGCTTCCAAATTTGGAGGGCTGTTTTGCAAAATCTGCAAGAATTCCATCGTTAACTGCTTGTTGTAGTGATATATATTCACACAAGTTGGCATCCCACACTTCGCCTCGTTCAAGGTCAACCAAGCCACAATTTACTGCATCATTCAGACCTATATAACTATCATTATCGCCTTCCTTTACAAGGTCTTTTGATATATCAATAAAACCCTGATCAATAGCTTCTTTAAGAGATAATTTCTCTCCTGTCCTTGGGTGTGAATATGTGCCTGTTATTGGATCAAAAACATTCTGCTCAACAGCATCAGTTAGTCGAAGTGCCACAACCTTATGAGGCTCATCGTTACCTCGTTTAACTTGTATAGATTGATTTAAGTCAATATCACCATATTTCATGGCATCAGTTAGTCTCCCCTTGTCTTCTGTATTTCCTGCAGCAAAGCCAACTTCAATAGCGGAAGCTAATGTAATTTGATTATCAAATCCATCTGTTACCATAGCCTGACTGTCAACCACACCACTTTCAACCGCTTCTAGGAGAGATAAATTCTTTCCTGTAACCGGATCTCGAATTCCATTTTTGACGATATCTGCTAGAGAGACAGTTGCAAATTCATCATTTAGAGTCATTGTGGTTGGTATCTCATCAGATATTGCAACATCACTTGAAACTGCTTCTTTCAGGTTAAGTTCATTACCTGATTGTGGATCTTCAACATTTCCAGTTTTCGTATCCCAAATTCTGTCCGGGACAGCTTCTTCAAGTGAAACCTCATCATCACCAGATGAGGTTACTATTTCTGTATCTTTAGCACTAATAAGGTCTTTATCAACTTCCATTCTCAATTGTACTGTTTTGGGGTCAATGGATATGTTCAAAGGATCACGTAATCCCTTTGCAGTAGCTTTATCAATAGTCAACGATGTTGGTATTTCAACTGACACTGCAATATCTTTTGAAACTCCTTCCCTCGGACTAAAAACATTCTCAAAACATGGATCACTGACTTTCCCAGTTGTTGTGTCAACAATTTTGTCTTCGATAGATTGCTTGGATGATTTTTTATCACCAGCTTTGTTTGGACTATCAGTCACATACAGATGAGGTTGCTGTATGGTTGGGTCATCAAAAATATTTTTACTTGTATCAAGGAATTCTTTCTCAACAGCTGTAACTAGTGTAAATGATGCTTGCATTTCAGCATCCATGTCAAACAGGTTGTCAGCTATTTCTAGACCAGAGTTTTCAGCAGTTTGTTTTAGACTAAATGCCACTGGCATTTCATCATACACAACTCGGGTCAATAAATTTTCCGAAGTTGAATCCCTTACTTTCCCTGATTTTGAGTCAACAATGCTTGTGATAGTTTGTGTAATGGCAACACTACCTTCCATGTGTAATTCAATTTTAGTTGCTCTGACATCAAGATTGTCAGTTATAGCCTCATCCACAGTCAAACTTTCTGTGTTTACATCAATTAAATTAGTAGTCTTTTGGACAACAAGTTTCTTCTCAGCAGCTTCATAGATTTTCATCTCTGCTGGCATTGAATGAGATGCCATTATATTTTTGAAAACTGCCTCTTCTAGAATAATTGGTTTTCCTGTCTGTGGATCATTGATATCCCCTGTTTGTGGTTCTTCAATAGCTTGTTCAAGTTTCGCCAAATTGCCTGCTGGGGTTAAAAATTGAGTGTAGTTTCCATCAATAAGATTGTCAGCAGATATGTTCTCATCCACTTCGCCAGGAGAGACTGATGCCTTTTTATCCCCAATAACAATATCTTTAGTAACTTCTTCAATAAGTGCTGGTTCAATTATTAAATGTGGATCTTTGACAGTTCCAAATTTGGGTTCAACAATGAGAGTGGTGTCTTTGGTGACTTGTTGTAATAAATCTGTACCTCGTGGTGGTATTGCTGTTTTGTCTGCTTCAACTGGGCCATCTGCAGTACCATCTTCCTCTTTTGTTGAAGTAACTGGTGCTTGATTTTCACTAGTATCTTTTGAATCATCCCACACTAGTGGCTCAAGGTTGGTTTTTGAATCAGCCTTTTTCGTCAAACTGACATATTGTTTAGGATCCGCAGCTGCTGTTGTAGAATCTGTTTGACCTTTAAGAAGAAGACCATTTCCATCTGCAGATCCATCTTCACCTGTTCTTGAAGAAACAGGTGCTTGATTTTCGCTAGCACCCTTTGAAGCATCCCACTCAATTGGCTCAGGCACAAGTGGTTCAAGCTTGGTTTTTGAATCTCTACTTTCCTTCAAGTTGGTATTTTGATTAGGATCCGTGGCTGCCATTGTAGAATCTGTTTGACCTTTAAGAAGAAGACCATTTTCATCTGCACTTCCATCTTCACCGGTTCTTGAAGTAACAGGTGCTTGGTTTTCACTAGCAAACTTTAAAGCATCCCACACAATTGGCTCAGGCACAAGCGGTTCAAGTTTGGTTTTTGAATCTCTACTTTCCTTCAAGTTGGTATATTGATTAGGATCCGTGGCTGCCGTTGTAGAATCTGTTTGACCTTTAAGAAGAAGACTCTTTCCAATATCTGCAGTTCCATCTTCACCTTTTCTTGAAATAACAGGTGCTTGATTTTCGCTGGCACCCTTTGAAGCATCCCACACAATTGGCTCAGGCACAAGCGGTTTAAGCTTGGTTTTTGAATCTCTCCTTTTCTTCAAGTTGGTATATAGATTGGGATCAGTGGCTGCTGTTGTAGAATCTGTTTGACCTTTAAGAAGAAGACTCGTTCCAATATCTGACTCTATGATAAGAAGACCTTTCTCAATTGCTTCATTAAGTGTTATGTTATGTCCAGTATTTGCATCAACCATTTCTCCAGTTTCTGCATTTACAATACCAAGGTCAATTGCGTCTAACAATGAAATTGATCTTCCAGTAGGAGTAACTACTTGACAAATATGAGCATTTATCAACCCTTTATTAACAGCTTCCTGTAAGGTATGTTTTATGCCAGTATCAGGATTTATGAAATTTCCAGTTTCATGGTCAAATAAATTAGTTGTCTTTTGTTCCTGAGAGACCGATTTATCAATATCACTCAATAATTCGTGTTCTGGAAATGATGCATCGTTTTGAATGCCCTGCTTTAATGAGACACAAGCTCCTGAGTTTTTATCAAAAATCTGTCCAGTGGTGGCATTCACTAAGCCTGAAGCAACTGCATCTTGAAGATTAAGTATTTGTCCATCTGTTACTTGGATCTTACTTTTGGCCTGATCAATTATACCTGAAGCTATAGCTGCCTCAAGGGTCATGTGTTTACCGCTGCTAGGGTCAACTAACATACTGGTTGTCTCGTCATAAAAGCCATCGCTGATCGCCTGTTGTAAGGTCATAGCAGGTAGTTTGTTGACAGGCACTAATGCTTCCTCTATTGGAACAGAAAAACCATTGTTTAAATCAACAACCTCTCCCGTGCACATGTCAATTATTCCCATTTTGATAGCCTCATCAACAGTTACTTCATCTCCATCTACAGACATAACTTTACTGTCATTCACGTTTATGATTCCTCTTTCAATAGTTTGTTGAAAGTTCAGGCAATCACCAGTTTTTGGATCTTTAAATGTTTTTGTTAAAGGATCGTATACATCTTTTAAAGCAGCATCACTGAGAATCAGTGGTTTACTAGAGACGATGATTTTATTTTCCAAGGCTTGTGCCAGTGACAAAGGTTTTTCAGATCCATCGTTTACCTCTCCTGTCATACTATTGACGACACCATCTTTAATAGCCTGTTCTAATGTAACACATACTCCAGAGGGAGTGGTAACTAGGGATGACTTAGCATCAATCAAACCTTTACAAATTGCAGCATCAAGAGTCATGTGCTTGTCGAATATAGGGTCAATGATCATGTTTGTCTTGACATCAAACAATCCACTTTCAATTGCTTCATCAAGAGTAACAGCGTTTCTAGTCTTCCCAAGGTTTACTGCATCATGCAATGATATAAATTCTTCGGTTTGACAATCCTTTAATTTACCAGTGGTAGCATTTATAACACCTGCTTCAATACCTTCTTCAAGGGATATAATTTGACCAGTGGCTGTGTTTATTTTTGATGAAGCAGCATCAATTAAACCATCTCTTATTGCATCTTCCAAATTCATCTTTTTGTCACATTCTGGATTGGTGAAGATATTTAATTGCGCATCATAAAGTCCTTTTTGTATAGCTTCCTCAACAGTCAATACTTTTGAGGATAAAATATTCTGGCCTACAGCTTCGGCGATAGACATGGTTTGTCCAGTTGCAGTATCAACAATCATACCATCTGAAGTATCAACAATGCCTGTTTTAAGTGCATGAGATAGTGACATATTATGGCCAGGTATTGTTGTATTTTGAGAATCAATAATCCCTCTGTCAATAGCCTCCTGCAGATTAAGTAGCATTCCAGTCTGAGGGTCGATGAACTTATTGGTTTTAGCATCATATAACCCATCCTCTAATGCTCTATTAATCGTTCTTCCCTCCGTGAAGTCAATATTTTTCGGTAGTGTACTCTCAAGACAGATTTCTTTACCCATCTTAGGGTCAGTAATGCTGACATTTTCATCACCAAGACCTTCTGCAAGGTTGTTTAGGTTGCCATGGCTATCCTTAGGCTTGACTAGTTTATTATCGTATTGTTTTATAACACCTTTATCTAAAGCTTCTACGATTGGAGGACTTTGGTAAGAATCAGGATAAAAAACGTCTACAGATTCAGTTTCTATTACCTCTTTGGAGGCTTTCTCAGAATCAAGCATTTGTTTGTAGTTAATACCTTTCTTAACAACTTCAGCAACTCCTATAAGAGGAAGAGCCACAGCACCAAGAAGTCCAACCCCCACCATCTTGCCAACCTCTTTGGCTTTGTTGACAGCATTAAGTTTATTGATGGATTGCTCAACGTGATGTACAGGTTTAGTGGTTTTGAGCAGTTCCTGTCTATCACCTTTCACGCATTCTTCTTGTATTACACCAAGAGAGCTATCTCTATCAGATATATTTGAAATATAAGATATATCCTTAATTTCCTCAAAATCAGGGGAGGGAAGGGTTCTATCAATGACCAAGTCAGCAAGAAAAGCTTGCTCAATGTCTAACTCCCCATCAACTGTCTTTAGGCTGGCAGAATCACCATCAACTAAACCACTACATATTGCATCTGTCAATGTGATACGTTCTCCGTCACTATTTTTAATTTGAGACTGGTCACCATCTATAAGTCCTTGATCAAGTGCTTCTTTTAAAGACATTGTTTCACCTGTGGTTGGATCTGTAAACGCCTTTGTCATAGCATTATAAAGCCCTTTCTTCATAGCTTCATCTAAAGTCAGATAAGGTGGCTGTCTTTCTTTGATGAGTCCTTTTTCATACAGCTCATCGATGAAATAAACCTTCCCAGTACTAATGTCCTTCATCATACCTGTCTTCGTATCAATTATTCCTTTCTCCAATGCATCAATTAATTTCATTGGAGCCCCATCTGATCCAATAACTATAGTGTTATGACCATCAATGTATCCTCTGTGTACTCCTTCACTAAGACTTATTAGCTCATCTGTGTGAGGATCACGGAATAACTTAGTTTCAGGGTCGAAAAGGTCACTGTTAAGCATATCAGTTAATGGCATGGCCATGACTTGTGAAACTATACCTTTTTCTAAAGCACATTCCAAGTTTAATATTTCTCCATTATTCTGGTCAATTACTTTTCCACTTACACCATCTACTATGCCAGCATCAATAGCGTCATGGAGAGGTAGCATTTCTTCGCCATCATTTATAAGGGTCATATTGCCGTCAATGAGACCACAAGCTATTGCTTGGTGTAGTGTGTATGTTTTGCCAGTGCGTGGATGGGTGAAAAGTCCTTCAGCAGCATCATATAGGCCTTGGTGAATTGCTTCTGAGACAGTAAATCCTGGCTGTGTTGATGCCAGCTGTTTTTTACGTTCTTCTCCAGCATGAGAACTTATAAGGTCTTTCAATAGTGCCTCTGACAAGAGCACAGTTTCTCCAGTGATTGGATCCACCATAGTACCAATTTCTGCATCTAGAGTACCCTCGTCCATAGCAGTCTGTAAAGTCACCATATCACCAGAACTTGGATCTTTGACTAGTGTCTTTGTTGGGTCAATAAGATCTGAGTCAATTGCCTCAAGCAGTGTTATCTGTTCTCCACTTGCTGGGTCGGTCAATAAACCATTATTTACATCATAAAGACCAAGTCGTACTGCATCATCAAGAGTTAAAAGAGGTTTCTGCATAAGCCCGGTATGTATAGCCTCTTGTATAGAAATATCTTTTCCAGAAACTGGATCTGTCAGATTACCAGTTTCAGGGTCATAAAGACCCAGATGAATTGCATCATTGAAATTAAGAAGTGGTCGCTTCAAAATTCCACTTTTTATGGCATCCTTTAAAACAATGTTACTCCCGGTACGGGGATCTTTCATTATACCAGTTGTTGGACTATACATAGCAAGATCGATTGCTTGTGCAAGAGTTAATTCAGGTGATTCAATCAATCCAGATCTGATGGCTTCATTCACTGTGAGGTCACGCTCAGTTTTCTGATCATGAATTTTCATTGACTCCGAGTCAAACAATCCTTCATTTATGGCATCCGATATCGTTTTAATGTTTCTCACCTCGGTGGATGCTTTGACTTTGATAGAAGACGATGCTGTGATAGCAAACTTTTCTGCTGAAATTTCGTCTGCTTCCATTGGTTTTCCATTGTCTTCATCAGTAGAATCCCCTTCTGACATTTCATCAGCTTCCATAGGTATTTCATTTTCATTATTAGCACTTGTACCTGCGTTTTCTAAGATCTGAAGCAGCATTCCTCGATCAAGTGCTTGCTCCAGATTGATGTCTTTTCCTCCATCTTCTTCATCAGTAATGGTACCAGAATCTGGATCAAATAAATGAAGCTCAATTGCTTCATTAAGTGTGAATTTTTCTTTACGTCCTGGAATGAACAATTCTTTAGCCTTAGCATCAATAAGTCCTTTATCTATTGCCTGCTGTATGGTAATGGATTCCCCAGAGAATGGGTCAATAATCATCCCTGTTTTTGGATCATACGCTCCTGATTTAACTAATTCAAATAAAGACAACGGAGCTCCAAATGACCGTCTGTGTTTTGGAGAAACATTGGTTTTTTCCCAAACAGTTTGTTTTACAGTATCAGTTAATGTAATCATTTTCCCAGATCGAGGATCAAATACGCAACCACTAGCTTCAACCAATTGCTTTCTCACAGTGATAAGACCAACATCAGTAGCTTCAGTGAGAGAATCAATATGCTGAACTCCTTGGTCATCTTCTCGGTATGACTGGTCAGCAGCCATTATGACACCAATTCCAACTGCTTCCTTGAACGACACAGAACGATCAGTGCTTTGGTCAACAACAGTACCTGTAATAGGGTGAACTATTTCCTGTTGTAAAGCTTCTCTGAAGGACATTCTATCACCAGTAGCTGGGTCTTTGACTGTTACTTTGTCCTGAGGGATTATTTTCAGGTCGATTGCTTGTAAAAGTGTCATTTTCCTGCTAGTTTTTGAATCATAGAATTTATATCTATCAGAGTCCCAGTGCTCTTCTACAAGTTGTTTCAGGAACATTGGTGCTGCTGCTGGAGCAGTTAAAACAGTTAAAAACCCTTTTTTCACAGCATCAGAAAAAGGAACCATTTCACCAGTATTAGGATCAGAGACACACCCACTTTCAGCATCAATAATACCTTGTCTACATGCTTCCTGTACTGTTATTATCTGGCCAGTATTTCTGTCCCTTATTTTCATTGCTTTTGTATCAAGTATTCCCTTCTCCACAGCAGTTAAAAAGTCCACCTTCTTACAAGTTTCAGGATCGAAAAATAACCCAGTTTTTTCATCTAAAATTCCTTGCTCTAGTAATTCAATCAATGATGGTCTTCTAGCCTGCTTTATAACCCCATGTTTAATGGCTTCCGCAAGGTCAAAATGGAGGCCACCACCAAAAATTTCACCTGTTTTTGAATCAATTAGACCATCTCTCAGAGCATCTGTCAATGTGACTATTTTGTCTGTTCCTGGAACAATTAGTTCAGTACTAGTTCCATCAATATAACCCAATTTAAGAGCTGCATCAAGACTTATCTCAGAGCCATCTTTTGGATCAACATACATTCCCGTATTAGGGTTAACAAGACCACGATCAATTGCTTCAATTAAGCTCATAGCTTCACGATATACAAGGTCAGCTCTGAGACGAAGCCCTTTTCCTTCGTCTGCGGTATACTTCGTGTCATGAACTGTAGATGGAGGCACTATACGCCCTTTAATCTGACCTGTTTCTGGATCGACCACGCCCATCAAAATCGCTTCTCTCATTGTCAATAGACGACCTGTCTGCTCGTCAGCAATTTCTTTTACATTTAGATTAATTAAGTCACGATTTATGGCTAATTGCAATGATATCTCATCATTTGTGTTTGGATCAGTAAATCTTCCAGTGTTCGGATTGAAGTAACCCGCTTTGAAACATGCAAATAATGAGCCTACGGTTTTATTCTGTTCCATGTCTTGGAATACAAGATCTGTTGGCAAATCCCCAACATCTTTATCAAATTCCAAAATTGTTTTTTCCACTGTGTCAGACAAGGATAGCACCTGACCTGTTCGTGGATCTACAATCTGTGTTTCTGAACCAACAGATGTTCTTTGAATGGCTTTAAGTCCTTTTTGTCGTGACTTGTAAAGAGCAATAGTTTCAAAATCTATTTCACTTCCTTCCTGATATGTCTGATGAGCAGCCATAATAATTCCAACAGCAACAGCTTCTTTGAAGGAGACATCTTTGCCAGTACTACGATCAAGTACAACGCCAGTGACAGGATGGACAACTGCAAGCTGTAAGGCCTCACGAAGAGTAATTCTATCTCCACTGCTTGGATCTTTTACAGTGACCCTATCTTGATCTATAATACGCAAATCCAGTGCTTGAAGGAAAGTTATTTTTCTACCAGATCTCGGATCCACAAATTTGTAACGTGTAGGATCCCATGATTCTTCAACTAGCTCCTTGAGGAACATAGGAACAACAGCTGGCGCATAAATAACCCGCAACCATCCAGTTTTTACAGCATCTGCAAAACTCATAGATTGGCCAGTTTCACTATCAAACACCATGCCAGTAGCAGTGTTGATAAGCCCCTTTTCCGAGGCTTCATCGACTGTCAATGTTTGACCAGTTTTTGTGACTTTAATTTTGGTTCGTCTAGTGTCAAGTATTTTTCTTTCAACAGCTTCCTGAAGTTCGAGTTTTTGCAACGAGTGAGGGTCAATGAACAGTCCAGAGTCAACATCCTGTATGCCTTGTTCAAGTAATTCCATAATAGAAATTTGCTTTGATTCAGTAACAATGCCAGTTTTTATGGCATCAATAATTTTTAAGTGTTCTCCAGTACTTGTATTCACTACCTGTGCTGTTCGGACATCAAAAACACCACTTGCAATAGCAGCAGATAGAGATAGGCTTTCTTTAGTTCCAGGACTGTAAATCTCAGTTCCCAAACCATCTATTAATCCTCTAGCAATAGCTTGATCCAAAGTATATGTCTCACTTGTCTTCTCGTCAGTAAATAAGGCAGTCTTATCATCATATAGGCCACGGTTGATGGCATCTATAAGAGTTAAACCTGCTTTTCTCTTATTAGATTGATATTTGGGAAGCAGTGATGCAGGGAAAATAGCTAAGCCCTTTTCAATAGCATCTTCAAATGATATCCATTTACCAGTGTTATCATTACGGATAACACCAGTTGTGGTATCTATGATTTTCTTTTGGGCGGCATCAGCAAAGGTCATAATTTCACCTGAGACAGGATCTTTTATTAGTAATGTGCTGACGTCAACATCATCAAATTTGATGCCCTGTAAAGCAAGTTTCATTAAGCATAGATAGATGTGCATGCCATAACCGAATGATAGTATCTTATATTTTCAACCATACTAACAGTATTTCATAAAAGTAGTCCTGAGCATCAGTACTCACGAGATATAAGCTTAAGAATAAAAAAACACCAGTAGCCACTAGTTCAGATATAAATAACGCTGGGTTCGAAACAAAAGAGCAATACATTATTTTTCCATTTTTTTGCTTAAATTTACGCTTAATTTTTGGCCATGATTTTACAAATTCAATATAATTTATTTGGTGTAACGTTTGATGTTATAATTAACAAACGACAGGGCTCGTTCCAATGATATGAGACCAAAATATTTTTCGAAACACTCTTTTGCTTTCAATTCATATCATTGTATCTTGACAGGCCTTGTTTCAATGTACAGACTGTAAAATAGGCAATTCGAATAGTAATCAAGACCGTTTCGTAAAATATTTTATTCTAATATCATTGAAACAAGGCCTATCGTCTGATAATCATAACGCCAAACGTTTTATACCAAATGTATTGAATTTGTAAAATCAAAGCCAAAATTAAGCGTAAATTAAGGTAAAAAATAACGTTTAGTTCTTTTAGTGCGTACACAGTGTTAAAAGCACTTCCACCACATGTGAAAACTTTCTAATGAAATAGAAATACAATAGTATATATGGTATTTGTAATTTTGAAAAAGTTTGCCTTCGTGTCCAAAGGAGTTCTTACAAGTTTTTACAAGATACTCCTTCAGGACTTTGCAGCCAAAATGATGAATTATATAAAAAGTTATAACGTAACGGCACATTCAGTATATCGACTTAAACTGATGAGAATGAGAAACAAAAATGATGACCCAAAACACATCTGGAGTAAAATGAAAAGGAGAAATATTTATGGTATGTATACTTGGCATATTTCCCTAGCACAGTTATCTAACTACTGAAAAATAGAAAAAGTAAATTCTCACCTGATCAGAACTTCTCCTTGACACACGGTTACCTTCCGACCTAATCGCCTTTAAACCTTTGGTTTGCTCTAACTGAATGATACCAGAGTCAATTGCCGACTGGACCGGGACTGGGAAAACTCTGTCATCAGATTCATCAGCGATCATACCTCCAGGACTTAAATGGTAGCCAAGTTGGGTTGTATATACAGTTGTGTTGGGTTTAAGTAGTTCTTGTGCATCAGTAATTCCAGGGATATCAGAAGGTCTTCTTGGTCTGATGGAATCATCAGAGTGAGAAGAAGGCAGAATCAAGCCTTTATTGATAGCGTCTTGTTCAGAAAAATGAAGACCTGTTACTGGATCGGTATATTCTCCTGTCTTTTCATCCAACAGTCCACGAGCCACAGCTTCTTCTACAGTCATCATGCCTTTTGGCGACAATATGAGACGTCCAGATCTTACCGCTTCTTCAAGAGTCATTTTGTCTCCAGTCACAGGATCAGTAAACTCTTTGCTGTTTGGGTCATAAAGTCTTGATTGTAAAGCCTCAGTAAAGTCAACACAATAAGGATCGTGCTTGGCTTTTATGAGACCCTTCATCATTGCCTCATCAACATTCATAGTCTCTCCAGTCAGGGGATTGGTATACTCACTAGTTTCTGGGTTAATCATACCTCGGGAGAAAGCTTCTTCAACTGTCAAACCTTTACTAGACTCTGTCAGAGCTATATATCCTCTTTGAACTGCCTCTTCAAGTGTCATTTTTTCACCAGTTTTGATATCTGTGTAAGTGTCTGACTCAACATCATAGATTCCCTTTTCAACAGCATCTTCGAAAGTATTCTCAACATCAGATGAAGTTTTGAGGAATCCCAGCATAAGAGCCTCTGTTATGAGCATCTCCTCTCCAGTTAATGGATTGACAAACATGCCTTTGTCATCAAGTAATCGTCTTAAGCTAGCTTCCTGCACAGACATAGATTCCCCATTACCACTGGGTTTCAAGAAACCTTGTAATACTGCTTCATCAATTGCCATCTTTTTCCCAGAAACAGGATCTTTGAAGGATTGTTCACTAGGATTCAGAAGGCCACGCTGTACTGCTTCATCAAATGTTAAGGCCAATCTGCCTGTCTTTGGAACAATAAGCCCCCTCATAACAGCATCTTCAAGTGACAAAGGTTCATTAGATTGAGGATCAATGAATGTGTTGCTTCCAGGATTATGCAGACCTCGGGCGATAGCTTCTTCTACAGACATACCTATACCTGCTGCAGTTAGCCGTATTTTTCCTTGTTTTACCGCATCTTCAATTGCGAGTTCTTCGCCAGTAAGTGGATCAGTATAGACTCCTGACCTGTCATCATATAATCCTTGTTCTACTATTGCATCAAAGCTTGGAGCATCTTTTTTGGCAAGTGGTAACAAAAATCCTTTCATTATGGCATCATCCACAGTCATAGTCTCATTAGTATCAGGATGGGTGAAAAGGCCAGATGCTGAATTGATTAAACCACAGTATTTGGCTTCATCTAGCGAACATGGTTTTCCTGGGACAGAGAGAGCTATCTTACCATCCTCAATAGCCTGCCTGAGCGGAAGAGATTTACCAGATACAGGATCTTTATATGTCATATCAGTAGGATTTATAAAACCTCTTCTCAATGCTTCATCATATGTTAATACCTCATCTCCAGGTTTACATTTTAACAGCCCACGTCTTATTGCCTCTTTAACACTCATTACCTCTCCAGTTTGAGGGTCACAAAAAACGTCTTTGTTTATCAAACCACTAGCAATAGCCTCATCGTATGATATTGTTTGTCCAGGCTCACTCATTTTCAACTTTTTACTTTTTATAGCCTCATCAATAGGCATAATGTTGCCAGTGTTAGGATCAGTAAACGTTTTGTTACTTGAATCAATAAGGCCACGATTCAATGCAGCACTAAATGTCAGAGCAGGTATATTTTCGACCAGGAGACCCTCCTTGACAGCTTGATGAACGGGAATTGTTCGCCCAGTTTTTGGATCAGTAAATTGTTTTGTCGTTAAATCTATATACCCTTTAGCAACTGCCTCCTCAGCTGAGAGGACTTTTTTGTCACTCACATCTTTATCAGTATATATTAGGCCTTTTTCAATTGCTTCTTGAATTGAAAACTTCTCTCCAGTTGAAGGTATTATAAATTCATTGGTCACATCATTAAGAAGTCCGCGAGTTCTGGCTTCCGTCACACTCATAGGTTCAGATATACTATTCAACTTTATATGGCCCAATTTCAAAGCCTCGTCAAAAGTTAATCGGTCACCTGTTGTGGGATCCACATATTCTCCTAACTCTGGATCAAAAAGACCACGCTTTACAGCTTCCTCAAAGTTAACGGCGTCTTCTTCAGGTTTCAGTTTCAATAGGCCTTTCTTTAACGCCTCATCGAAACTCATAACTTCACTGGTAATTGGATTTAAAAATTGGTTTGACTTTGGATCAGCTAAACCACGTGCTACAGCTTCATCCATACTGAGGCCATCGCTTAGTTCACCAACACATATTTTGCCTTGTATAACTGCATCCTCAAAAGATAATTTCTCACCAGAAACTGGGTCAGTGTAGATACCAGTTGATGGATCAAACAGGGAAAGAGCAAGCGCTTTTTCAAAAGACACTGCTCCATCACAGTTCTGCTTTAGAATTCCCTTCATAAGCGCATCATCAAGCAACATCTCTTCGCCAGTTTTGGGATCAATATATAGGTTTTTGGATTTATTGAGGAGTCCCCTAGCAACAGCTTCATCAACGGATATACTGCTACAATTATCAGTTAGTTTAACTTTGCCTCCAACAATGGCATCTTCAAGTGAAATCAATTTTCCAGTAAATGGGTCCTTAAAAGTTCCTTTTTTAACGTTAATGAGCCCACAGCCAAGGGCTTCATCAAAACTAAGGCTACCCTCCTGTTCATTTGGCTTGATAAAACCACGCATTATAGCATCTTCAAGTGACATGACATCACCAGTTTGTGTATCAGTAAATTGGTTGGATTCAGGATCTAACAGGCCTCTGGCTGTAGCTTCAGCTATACTCAAAGCTTTATCAGGTTGTGTCAAGCGCACCTTTCCACGCTTTACAGCATCCTCTAGTGTCATCTTTTCTCCACTCGCAGGATCAGTTACCATACCAGTCTTTGTATCGTACAATCCATTATCTAACACTGACTCAAAACTCAAACATGATTTTTGTAGCTTAGGTTGTAAGAATCCCTTCAATATGGCATCATCAACTGACATTGTTTCCTTTGTTATTGGATGTGTAAATGTCTCAGCCTTCGGATTAAGCAACCCACGAACCAATGCTTCTTCATTCGACATTGGCTTTTTACTATCAGTGAGCTTTACAAGACCTTGATTCACAGCCTTGCTGATGGGAATGTTTTTACCAGTATTTGGTTCTACAAACATACCAGATTTAGCATTGATCAATCCTTTAGCCACTGCTTCATCAAAAGAGAGAGCAGCTGTTTTGGGAAACAACAGACCTTGACTAATTGCCTCATCTTCACTAAATTTGCATCCAGTCACAGGATCGGTAAATGTACCATCCATAAGAAGGCCAAGCACTGTAGCTTCTTCTCTACTTATAGGTTGACCAGGTGCAGTAAGTTTTAATTGACCAGAATTTATAGCATCCGGTATTGACATAACATCACCAGTTTTTGGATCACAAAAGGTATTTTGATTAAAATCGATAGATCCCTGCTGCATAGCGGCAGAGAAGGATATGCCTCCTGCAGTTGGTTGCAAGTATCCTTTTTCAACAGCCTCTTTTACCGTCATTTTCTCTCCTGTTTGTGGGTGGACAAAAACACCTTCAGCCATATCGAGATATCCACATGCCTCAGCATGTTCTGCAGTAACCATTTTTAATGGGGCTATGACGCTAGCATATTCAGTGTGAATTTCACCATCTTTACTAACAACATCAGCACAGACATGGTCAATAGGGGCTGAGAAGAGACCAGCAGATGTTATCTTTCTGGCACCAATTCTTCCATCTTGAATAGCATCTGATAATGGTGTTCTTTTCCCAGTTTTTGAGTCAATATATTCACAGGTTCTAAGGTCAATTAAGCCCTTGTTTATCGCCTCATCAATAGAAAGATATTTTTCACAATCAGGGTCAAATACTTTTTCAATTTCGTAACACTCAGTCTGGTCTTTACAGATTTCCAGAGTAACTGTGCCATCTTTCCTTGATAAAACTGATGCATTCAGAACACCGAGGTTGATAGCTTCCTTGAATGTGATAATTTTGCCAGTTGCTGGGTCAACAATTGTGCCTTTTTCAAAATCTACAATTTTGTTAATGTTATCCTCACTAAGCAAAATCTCTTCACCAGTTCTCTTGTCAGTTAGCGAATGAAGAACCCAATTATTGCCACCCTCAGGAGTAGTATGTGATGTCTTCACAAGCCCTCTGTTGATGGCATCTTCCAAGGATAATATTCTTCCTGTTTTTGTATCAGTAAATGTTGCTGCAACAGGATCAATAATACCTCGCAAAATTGCATCTTCAACCGTAATTTCATTGCCTGTTTTTGAGTCTATTATAGCCTTCAATTTTACATCAATAACTTTACCAGTAATAGCTGGTTCACCATCATGAAGAAGACCCCTTTTAACTGCCTCAGTCAAAGACATGGTATCTCCAGTAACTGTATCAATAAACAATCCATTTTCCACGTCAACAATAGGTTTCTTGCCATCTGCACTTTCTGGTATAGTGGGTGTTAATCTAAGTAAACCTCGTTTCACAGCCTCTTCTACAGGCATGACTTTTCCAGATACAGGATCAATGTACTTGCCTTCTTCAGTTAAAATTAGGGGTTTCTGATTTGGATCAGTTGCTTTAATTTTGACAAGCTGTTTCTTCATAGCTTCAGATAAAGGCATTGATTCTCCAGTTTGTGGGTTAAAGTAAAGTCCTCGTTTTGCATCAATGATAGCGTCCTTGTTTTTGGCAGCAATTGATATGATACCTTTTTGTAAAGCAACATCCAAAGGCAACATCTCTCCAGTGGAGGGGTCAATACATGTACCTTTCTCTAAGTCAATGATTGGGCTTCCTTTAGGATGACTAATTTTATTCACCTGAACTACAACGTCATGACTAACATCATAGCCTCTGGATGCATGCTGTACAAGCTCTTTAGAGCTCGACTCAACTACAAGGTTAGCTTTCTCAACCGTTACATATTCCTCTTTTCCTTTGCTTTTATCAACAATATGGCCCTTGATCAAACCCATTTCAACAGCTATGTCAATTGGTGTTTGTTCGCCTGTACGAGGATTCACATAACATGCAGTGGCTGGATCAATTACTTGATCATCAAGAGCTGCAGTTAGCGACATTGCTTTCCCTGTGCGAGGATCAACAACTGAATCAACTTTAAATGTAGTCACTTCTTTGACCACAGTTATGCGTTTACGTGGAAGTTCAGGAGTTTTTACACGTTGAATTAAGCCTTTCTTAATTGCTTTCTCCATATTTAATCTCCTCTTGGACTTAGGATCGATACAGTGGCCTCGGGGATCAACTAATTTCTTTTCAATCGCTTCTCTGATGTTGATTCTTGTACCTGTGTGTGGCTCCACATAACAAGCAGAAGCTGGATCTAATATTCCAGCCTTAATAGCTTCTTCTAATGTAAGAGACTTTTTGCGTTTTGGATCAATGTATTTGCCACTAATTATATCAAGCACACCATCATGTATTGCTTTGAAAATTGGAAGGCCTCCAGGTGGAATGTTGTCTTCTTCAGATGTATACTTATGAATTGAAGTCCACTCTAAAACATCATCTTCAGGTACCTGAAGTAATATGGCACTTTCAAATGTCACAGAACTCTCAGGATGAAATAGTGTTGGGTCAAAGCCAGGGGGAAATCTATGATCAATCTCCATCTCATCATCAGTACCATCAAGACCAGAAACTGGAGCACCAAACACAGCCATTAAACCCTGCTTTAAAGCATCTCGAATTGACATTTCACTTCCTGTTTCAGTATCAACAAACTTCCCAGAATCGCCATCTATCTTACCGACATCTATAGCTTCTTGTAAAGTCATAAGCCGTCCAGAATTAGTGTCATATATCATAGATGAGTTATCAAGTATTCCATAGTCAATAGCTACAAGGATCGACATCCTACGTCCCGTTCGTGGACAGGTAACAAGACCTGTATCACTATCTAGGAATCCTTGGCTCAGAGCCTCATGAAGAGTCATTGGTCCAACTATTTCCTCAGTAATAGGTATAAGATCAGCTTCTGCATCAATCAAATTTCTGTGAATTGCATCACTGACCGACATTTTCTCACCAGTTTTAGGGTCAGTGAATGTATTGTCCTTCAAATCTACTAAACCACAATCTACAGCATCAGTAAAGGACATTTTGTAATCATCTTTTATCATGGTTTCAAGACTCTGCTTTATATCTGTAGATGGAGACTTTATGGGAGATGATGCTTTGGAACCAAATCCAGTTACTCTGCCCTCCTGAAGGGCTTTTTTCAATGACATTATATCACCAGAAACAGGATCAAGAAATGTCCCAGAACTGGAGTCAACTAGGCCAGAATCCATGGCTTCTTGCAAAGTTATTGGTGTCCTATCAATGTCCATCTTTTCTGACCTAGAATTCTCCAACTTTGTAGTAACTGGTGCTGACTCGCTGTCCACACTACTTCGTTTTGCTTTTTCTAAACCAGGACGAGATGCAGTTACTTTTGCTGATAGTGGAATAACATCAACATCTAAATCGTCAGCAGTTTGCCACTTTTGATGATCCACAGCGTGTACCTGGGAAATTGAGCTTTGTTGTAACTGAGGTTCTTGGGACAAGGAATATAATGATTTTTCACCATTAGTCATATGGTCAGGTTGCATAGATTCCCTTTCTGCTTTGTGTTTGGTAACTGTTTCTTTAACCTTATCATATATTGCTTTACCAGCAAGGGCAGGCAGAAGAACAGGTGCGCCTATAACTGCAAGCAGACCAAGTTTTGCGGCCTCTTTGACAGACATGGAACTTTCTGTTGTCTTGTCAATAAATTGCCCTGAGGCAATTATACCTTTTTTCTTCGCTTCATCCAGAGTTACATGACGCCCTGTTTTTGAGTCATATATCGTTACTTGATCTCCAGCCAGTTTCCCTTCATTAATAGCTTCATCTAATGGTCTCTTCTCTCCAGTATTAACATCAATGACAAGGCCTGAATTTGGGTCAAACGTGTTTTCAACTAAACCTGCAGACAAAGCATCAATTAATGATGTAGTTGGTTCGCCTTTGTTATCAAGTAATTGACCAGAATCACCATCAATCATGCCAGCATCTATAGCATCATCAAGATGTAATTTTTTGCCAGTTATTGGATCCTCTACTACAACTGATTTGCCATCAATAAGACCTTCATCTATAGCAGTCTTTAAAGTCATAGCTTTGCCTGTTTTTGGATCGGTAAATTGACCAGTAACTGAATCAATGAGATTGCACTTCACTGCATCTTCTAAATTTATTGCTTTCTTAACAGAGGAACCAGGTTTAAATTCATCAGCAATATTTAATTTCATAGCTTGAGCTCTGAACTGGTTGAGTTTTCCAGACTTGGGTTCAATTAGTTTCTTTTTGATTGCATCTTGTAAAGTGATAATTTCGCCAGTATTCAAATCGGTCAATGCAGGTGCTTCCACATCAAGCAGGTTCTGTGATATTGCATCAGACAGAGGGATTACATTTCCAGTTGATGGATCACGGAAAGTTCCGGCATCAGTGTCAATTATACCTAACAGCATGGCTTGTTCAAATGAAACCGCAACAGGGATGTCTGAATCAGCAACACCAGTGCTACCTCCATCACCAGCATCATGGCCAACAGGTGACATCAGCGCTTCGTCAAATTCATAGCAAGGCCTAGATTCAACGCCATTAGACACAGCTATAATTTCTTCAACTGATGTCAGTTTAATATTGGCTTCCATCAAGCCTTGATTTACCGCGATTGAAATGGGCATTATCTCACCAGTGACAGGATTGATGTACTTACCAGTCTTCTGGTTCACAATTCCTTTATTGATAGCTGTTTCTAAGTCAATAGTTTTACCAGTTATTGGATCTGCTACGCCGGTTATCTTCATTTGTGATGATTCCACTTTCATTCCTTCTTCAGTCCTCATGGGTAGCTGCTCATTGTCAATATGAACACTTCCCGAACGATGCCTGGCTACCATTATAGGAGTCTTTGATACATCAACTATATGAGGTTCTCCAGTGGCACCATCGTCAATAGGTGACACAAATTTCTTTTCCGTTGATCGGGGTCGTTCCGATGGCACAGCCTCAAACAAGCTTCTAACTTTAGCCTGTTCCACTTTTCTACTTGTCATTTCACCATGAATTAAACCTTTCTTTAATGCCTCAGCAATTGTCATGGTTTCATTGGTGACAGGGTTTCTATATACACCCTTTTCTTGGTCAACAATACCCATGTTCACTGCTACTTCGAGTGGAATCAGCTTCATTGTCTTAGGACTTATAACCCCTGTTATTTGGAATTTCTGAGTTTCTTCTGACAAGTCTTCATCCTTTATTTCATGAATGGGTACTTCATTATCTTCAAGGTGGATGCTCGTGATTTTGTTGCGTGAGGGCGCTACTTGATCATCAGCTAACTCTGTACACACAAGGCCCTTCTCAATAGCTTCCATTAATGGTATGCTTTTCTTGGTAAGAGGATTTATGTACATGCCAGAACGTTCATCCACTATACCTTCTGAAATAGCATCAGCCAAGGTAATTTCCTCACCAGTCTGTGGATCAATGACTGACTTAGCAGTCATTTTGACTTCTTTAGCAGCTGTTAAATCACTTTCTGAGAATACACCAGGTGGCAATTGTTTTGGTTCAGTTATCTCAGCTTGAATTAAATTTTTGCTTACAGCATCTGATATAGGTAATGTTTCGCCAGTACGAATGTTAACATATAACCCCTCCTTTGGATCAATAATTCCTTTCTTTATGGCATCACTAATGTGTATTTCTTTTCCAGTACTTGGATCTGTAACAGTTTTGATATTCAATGTCTTCGTTGTTCCAGGCTGGGACTGCGTTGGTTGGGCTAATCCTTTATCCATGGCATCTGATATAGACATAGATTCACCAGTTATTGGATTTCTGTAAATACCAGTCTTTTCATCGACTAATCCACTCTTTATTGCTTCCGATATAGGTACTTCATTTCCCGTAGAAGGATCAATTACTGATTTCGCAATGAATTTTACTTCACTTTCAGACAAAACACCGAGTGGCAAGGGCTTAGGTGTTGTTTCTTCCCCTTTCACTAATCCCTTAATTACAGCCTCTGATATTGGTATCTTCTTACCAGTTGACTTGTCAATGTAAGATCCTGTCGTATGATCAATAATACCTTTCTTAAGAGCCTCACCAATCGTTAAGTCTTGGCCAGACGTTGGATCAACAACCGTTTCTATCTTGAGAGTTTTCGTATCCTGGTCCTCAAGATCTGATGGTGCAGCTGTGCCTTTGGTGACTACAAGACCATCCCTTATTGCTGCATCAAGAGGAATATGGACTTTATTACCTTTGCTATCAAGTTTGACATATGAACCCGTTTTTTGATCAATTATTCCAGCACTTACTGCTTCACTGACATTCATCTCTTGACCAGTTATAGGGTTTATTGCTCCGGTTATTGTAAAGGCCTTCGTGTCCTTTTGAACAGTGGCTATTTTAGAAACTGAAGAAACCTCTTGAGCATTGATTAAACCACGCCGAACTCCTTCACATATTGGAATAGTTTCTCCAATATTTGGATCAACACATGTACCAGATTGTGTATTTATCAGACCCCTAGCCTCAGCTTCATCAACTGCCAATTCCTTGCCTGTAGCGGGATCACGAAAGCCAAGCACATCAAGGTGTTTCTGCTCGAAAATTACTGTTCGTGTAGGTTTTTGTGGAACTTTTGGAGCTTTCCGCATAGAGGGAATTTCGTCAGGTGAATAAGTCTTAAGCACTCCAGTTTCTAGTGCTTCTTTCAGTGAGGTACGTGTGGCACGATCAGGAGATGGAACCTGTCCAGTGGCCCCAAGCAATCCTCTTTCTATTGCTTCCTGGAGATCAACCGAATCCCCAGTTTGTGGGTCAGTAAAAGTAGCCGATTCTGGATTAATTAGACCTCGTGCTATAGCTTGTTCCAGTGGCATTCGTACATTCGTATATGGGTCCTTATAAAAGCCTGTGGATTGACTTAGTAATCCTTCGTTAATAGCTTCAGCTAGGGTAATCTGCTGTGATTCTGTAGACTTGCGGTCAACAGTTACTCGCTCACCAGACTTTACATGTCTGAGTGATGCTGCAGGCATCATATGATCTGGTTGTTCTTCCATACGTGGTTTACCAACCCACTCAGGTGTCACTAGCCCTTTACTTATTGCCTTCTCAACTGGTATTAGATTACCAGATTTAGGATCAAGGAATGTTCCAGCTTTGGCATCAATTAATCCCCGATTTTGTGCTTCGTGGAATGAAAGCGTTGATGGTGCTTTAGTCCTTGTTGGTGCAACAGATGTGGAGATAGCAGGAATTTCAACAGCTCTCTCTGCTGGTTCCACTCTACTTGTTATTGTTGTTGTGGCTAGCATGGGACTAGTTACCTCCATCAACATTTGTGCTTTTTCTCCGCTTATGTAATTCAGAGAGGCTGCATCTTGTAATGTCATGGCACGTCCAGTTTCTGGATCAGATATTCTTCCAGTTTCAGGATCAAGGAAACCTTTAGTAATAGCACCAATTACCGAAACAGGCTGCCCTCTCATGTCATGCAAGCCTGAGTCACTCAGCAGTTTTTGTCCAATATTAGCATCAATATATCCACGTTGCATTGCAACATCAATCTTCATTTTCTGTCCAGTTTTTCTATCACAGTAGATACCTGTATTTGGGTCAATTAATCCACGCTGTATAGCTTCTGGAAGACTAAGTTGATCACCAGTTTTTGAATCATGTATACCTGTTTGGGCAAATTTTATATCACGTTTGACAACTTTCATTTTTCCATTACTGACAGCTTGTTGGAGCGATATGGAGTGTCCAGTTTTTGGATCAACAAAGTGACCAGAACCATCAATTAAACCATGTTCAATGGCTTCAGCTAGGGAAAGAACTTGACCAGACTTGGAGTCAATTATGCATTTAGAATCGACATCAATGAGTCCCTCACTTATAGCCTCTAAAAGTGTGTATTTCTTTTCACCACTGAGATCACTAACTTGTCCTTTTTCATCAATTAATCCTTTGGTCAAGGCATCATGCAAACTTCTTGGTTTACTGATGCTCTCTACTCTGAGAGCTTCAACAAGGCTCATTCTACGATTTGAGCGCTTATCAACAAATTGACCAGTATCACTATCAATAATTCCCTGAGCAATACCATCAGCTATTGTTATACGCTGTCCAGTTAACGGATTAACTATTTCGCGACTATTTGGATCAAGAAGGCCACGGTCAATAGCTTGGCCAAGTGTTAGTCTCTCTTTGGTAATAGGGTCTATGAATTTTCCCGTATCAGGATCATAAAGACCCTTTTCAATTATATCACTAATGGCGAAACCAGCAGGAACAGTTGACTGGATATCTGGAACTCCATAAAAAGCTCGAGATTCTGTGGTAGAAGTTGTTGTTGTAACAGGTGGTGCTAAACGATTAGCAGCATCTTGCAAAACAAGTTCTCGTCTTACAGCTTCTTGAAGAGACATTGTGTCTCCAGTCCTTTGATCAGTAACACATTCAGCAACAGGATCATATAATCCTTTTTGAATGGCTTCTAAAACGGTTAGACTACGGCCTGATGTCGGGTCACGAAGCCCTAAATCACTGTTCAATTCGCGCATTAATTCTTTACTAATATAACCAAGATTGACAGCTTCAGATAATGGAATAAATTTCCCAGTATTTGGATCTTTATAGTGTCCATTTTTAAGATCCAGAAAACCACTTTGCAAAGCTTGTTTCAAGTTCATCGACTTGCCACTTTTAGGATCAGTAACTCCGACCATATCAAGTGAACTCGTGGATAATTTCATAGCAGCAGGTGTGGACGTAACGACAGTTTGGATGGCAGAATGAGCCGACAGTCGTTTGCTCTCTATTGAAGTTGGAGGCCATACATCAGAATGTTGCATGACGTTTGATGCAACACTGGAATAATCAGGTGGGGGAATGTGTGGCTCAGTAGTACCGTAGGTAGAAAGGTTGTTAAATGTTAAGCGGTTATCAACCTCCGATGATTTGACTTCATCAGTATCCATGGTAAAAGAGAAATGTTCTGTTCGACTAGGTTGTTTTCGCCGCAAACTTTCATATGCGAGGTTCTCACTTCTTACTGGCGTATGCTGAAGTGGTTCAGTGACTGGTTCAAACACAGGTTCACAATGTGGTGATCGAGGACTTAAAACACTATCATGGTCAGTTCCATCATCACTGCTCGAAACTGCAGCAGTTGCACGTTGATTAAGTATGTCTCTGAATGTACTAATATGTGGAATGTCCTCCTCCAATAGTTTTGGTAGCTAATTTAATGAAAAGCAAGATCAACATCAATATATAGTACTTGTATATCTACATGGTAACATATTGAAACCATAACTAGATTAAAGTTTAACAAATAAAGTAAATGCAAATTATTTATTGAAATTTTATGACATGCTTTATTTATTTATGTATATATATATATAGTATATCTATTTAAAACAATCACCTGAACTTTGCGACCAGCTTTCTCGAGGAGATCTTTTATGCGTATGATTCGGTCATTTGTAGCTGTTATCATGTCTGTGTAAGTGCGGTTCAAGTTGTCAAGTTCATTTTCAATTTTCTCTACACCAGACTGAGTCTTGGCACGTTTAGATTTATCACCAGATATCGGATGAACGTCTTCAAGGAATCTTTTGTATCTTTCCAGGTGATTATCATAAACTTGTGCTTCGCCAACAAATTTCGAGCCACTTTGGTTGACTTTGTCTATCTGTGGTTTTTCATTGTAGAGAACGGAGTATAGTTTCTGTTGTTGCATGAGAAGATGAGAGAAAAAAGTGGTGTTACACACAAAAATAAACCTCACATAAACAAAATGAATGGTTACTATTGCCAATATCTATTGAGAATTGAAATTTATAAGTATTAATTTCTTCCAATAAAATATAGAAATTTAGAGACAATAGTTAGCAAATTTAAAATGATCACAATCAGTCCAGTAAATTAGCCAAACCAATAGAACAATTCAATTCAATAGAACGAAATTCGAACTTTTTGGAGGAAAATGTATCCAGCTTA
>JAYJLZ010121443.1:0-15478 GCA_036873915.1 Tubulanus ruber | reverse complement strand
AACAAGCAGAATGCATGTTATCCGGCATAGCTGCATATGCAAGATAATGCACTCAAAAACAATTTGGCTCACGGACCGAAACCCCACGGACCAAAACCAAAGTCCCCTTTTAGCTCTTCGAAACAATAAACATCGTTTCGAAAATTGGCAGTTAATCGGGAGTTGATATCACAGAAATGGCATATCACGAGAGTGTTGGATAACATCGGAGTTGAATTAAACACATTTGCTTTGTATAATTTGCTTTTCACCTTTTGAATGACATCATTGCTATCTGTTCTACCCAGCATGTCAATCAAACATGGTATCTGTGATTCATTTTTGCATCCAAGAAGCTGTGCCGTTATCATGTTATTCTCAGCTGGCCAATCAGAAAGCAGTCTCATCAACACTTCCCGGGCATATAAAATCGCAATTGCTGTATTAGTCTGAAAATTATTCAATGTTAAAACAATTGTTTAAAGAAAAAATATAATTGATTAAAAATAATTTTTTTAAAACTTCCGATGTTAAAACAATTGTTTTAAAAAATATAATTGACTTAAATGTTTTAAAACTTCCGATTTAAAAGGAAACACGTCATTTTGTTATGGATTATTTTACCTTGACTAGATACTCGGGTTCTGGCATTTTTTTCTGCTTTTCGACAATTTCCTCCAATAGATACAGGCTGTTTAACCTACGCTGTTTCAACGCATCGTTATAGACGTCATTGTCTGGTATAGCGACTAGCTGTTGATACTTCTCAGAAACCTCTTCTCGAGCTTCCTTCTCTAATTCAACACTATAAGTAACCAGGCAGGTGAAATAAATAAATCTCTTATTTTGTCAAACTTACTAAAAAGTAATTAAACATTAAGCAAAGCAGCGATTACGGATTTACAGTGCCTGTTCCATATGGAAATAAAGGTTACAGTTCATGAGTCAAAAGTCAATAAAGTGCTATAAAGCTTCATCGGCCGGTAATTAACATAATTTTACGGATTTCAGTGTTTTGTGTTCCCTTGTAATACAAACGTATCAGGTGAATGTAGGTTTTAGGTGAATGTAGGTTTTAGGTGAATGTAGGTTTTAGGCCACTTGTATGTATAACAACATTGAAGCCGAAGTGTAGGTCATTTTTAATTAGTTTGCACATGTCATAGAGAACGATCTGATCGTTAGAGTGTATGAAGTGCGGTTTATTTATAAATTAATAATTCATTTGAAATTTACGGTTTAAATTAAGGAATTCAATTTAGAAACAGTATTACAAAACATAACTGCAAAGCAGTGATAACGAATTTCAGTTGATTTTGGCTATGTAGGTCAAAGTGTGATGTACCCTTTTTGCAAGTTATAACGAGATCGGCAAAGTTATATTCAATTTTCATATTTTGTGGTTGGTCTGTCGGGATCTTTTCACTCATAACTTAATCTCAATCCCTGGCATAGAGATATCTCATTTACATACGATACCTCCATTCATCCTTAAGTGTTAATTTTCTCGATATCTCAGTACATCTGAATGATGTTCATATCCACACTGATGAAGTTCTTTGTGTGAAACGTCTCTTAAAATCTTTCATTTGAGGTCATCTTTAACCTAGTGGTATATTATTGATTTGCCAATCGGTGAATCATTAGAATTATATTACTGTATACTTAGGCCAGTTTTCGCCATTTTAATTTTCATTTTACTGTAGTGGGACCACTAGTATTATATTATTTCAAAGTGCCCTCCATCGATGATGTCAACTTATACATTGAAACTCAACTCTAAAAAGTCACCTCTTAAATCTGTAATTCCCCTGGAATTGGGAGAATTTAAAAGTAAATCTGTATTAAAATGTATACAAATACGACTCATAAAAGCGACAACTCATTAAAACCGCGTTCCGACAGTATATTGTTCATTTTTAAAGTAAAAATCTATTAATTTACACCTGAAAACACCGGAATGTCAATTGATAATAATAGTTTCACAAACCAAGCTTAAAAAGATGTTTATTAAACGCCGATAGCGAGATACTGTGTCACAATAGATAAAAGTCAAACAGGCATTTTGTAGTTAACTGAAAGCTACATAAGCCTGTCAATTGTTATAATTTTAAATCTGTCGAGTAATAATGGAGATCATTGCTTTTGAGACAATGACAATAGTGAAACCGTAACACGAAACAGAAACATTAATTAAATAAGTTAAACATTTACCATTTTCCTATATCAACTGACTGTGTTGCATAAGGCTGAAGTCCAGTGTCGAGGGACTTATCACCAGATTCTTTTAAAAGTGACCTGCAAAAAGGTTACGCATTGAAATCAATTGGACCAAATACATGAATAAACTTAAAGGACAAACCGGCAATTTGAAGTATCACTGCATAACTTTACGACAAAATCTTCATTCAAGGGTTTTTAATATTTATTTATTCTATAAAATATAGAACTTACTTCTGTAAGGTGTTCATTAAACCAGTGGTTGTGTCAGTCATTGCATCCAACTGTAATCTCTGAAAACATGTTTTTTAGTCTTTCATGTACATATACATTTATAGAAATGCTATAAAATCAATCTAGTGCCAAAATTAATCTCCAATCATACAGTATACAAGATTAGTGACATACAGCTCAATAGACCAATTAGCCAATCATTATCGGCTGCAATTTTGGGCGACAAACTAATTTGTGGGAAGGTCAATCGGCAATTTTTGCAGAATATGTTCACGCTTTAACATATTCTGCGAAGTTTGCTGAAGATTTTGCAGTAAAACCCCGTCACACTCTACTGCTATCAGGCCAGCGCTTGCATGGCATATGAATAACACGCAAGGTTCCTGTCACCAGTCGGTTGTCATTGCAATCTTCAACCCTGGTTCGATAGCCGGGTAGTTTGGCGCATCTTGGACCAAGTCTGTGAAGGAGCTCATCAAACATCTCTCGTGATACTCACAGGAAGTTTAAGAAGAATGCAGGTTCTCATGCCGTATCTCAGGCATCAATCAGGTTGTGGTATAGTGGCCAGACTGAACTCGTCTTCTCACCACGTATAACCATGGTCAGACCCAGCATCCTCGGCCTTGTCCTCCTACTCATCCGTGCCAGTCTCACGATGTTGACAAGGGCTGCGTTATTCTCTGCTTCTTCTACCTGCAAATTCTGCCTTTCTGCAGCCATGCGGCAGGTCGCGGGAACCAGTCCATAATGCCTCGTGAAAGCGCAATAAGGACCGGAAAGAGTCGTATTGAGAGACTTATTAAGTTTACTTCAAAAACGTTTGATTTCTTGCTGCGACAAGTAGATTGTGTGCATCCTTCCTACGGTACGTCAACGGGGCGCTCATGTCGCTCGCTTTGCGCTGCCACGCGACAGTACCGATGTAAATGACTTGGTACTTCGCCGAACTTCGGCGCTTGCTTTGGGCATACTCTCCCGGCGTCGTAGCATTGTCTACTGCGTCACCAATCGGCTCTTGGAGATCTTAACGCGTTTGGCTTTGAGCTTTGATAACTTTCAGCGCAATACAGGCACTGGCAGCAGAGTGTGGCAGGGGTTTTAACAACCTGATGTAATGAAGTGATGAATCAGAAAAGTAATGCTTTTAAGTTGAAAGTACAGCAGTTTTTAGTATACTTTGAATAATAATCATCTTATAAAAGAAAAAAGTTACCTTACCAAATAAGCTTTAATTTGTTCATCCAGTTTTTCAATAATGATGGGTTCTTGCATGTTTGAAGGGTCAAGCGACTTTATCTTCTGAAAATGTAGTAAAAAATTAATGCACCAGAAACAATTTACCATAAGTAAATAACAATGTAATGTTTTGTTGACTGAGAAGTAAATATTGAGAACACAATGCTTCTCTTTCTACCTACAATTATAAAATCTATGGCGAACTAAAAATTCAAGTCGATAGGAAACGTACCAAGAAAATCAGTTCATCCATGCCTTGTTTCCTCAGTAGACTGGTTTCTATGCCTGTCTCAGACATTGATTCTTCAGCGAGTTTTCTTGAAAGACCTCCAACAGCCTTTTCAGCTTTGTTCTTATGTTGAACATTACTGTTTCTTTTGGAATACAGCATTAATGACAGTACCTAAGGTAACAAAATTATTTCCAAATTCAAATTTGTCGTAATTGCATAAATCAACCAGAAATATCCATGGTTTCCGGATATTACTTGTTTTTCTGTACAAAAATTAATACGATGAACACAATTATTCATAAATAAGCAAGAAGGCAGAACTTTTAAGACTAAATGTGTTGTTTATTCACGAGGTTTGCCCATAAAAAATATCAGCTTCATCAGGCGGAATGAGTGGAAAACAAAAAAAAAACAACTATTTATATACAGGAGAGCGATATGACACTAACAAAAGAACAAAACAAATTAGACAGAATAATTACATGAGGGTGACAGAATGACAAAAATTATAAAATTTAACAAAATATAATAAAATGAAGTAAAATGGAACCAAAGTGAAAAATCAAGGGCTTGTGCTGCATGTTCATGTTTTGGATGACGGATTTGTGACCATTCAAGCGTTTGCGTAGTGTCTGTCCAGTCTTGCCGATGTAACTTGCTCAGAGCAGTGACTTTAGACACAGTTAGTCTTAAAAGTCTTCTTGCTTATTTATCTACACTTAGACTAACAAGGCTAGTCTGAACATTTCTTCAACAATTATCCATGTTATGTAAAACCCAAATTAAGATATTACATTTGTAATATAATATATTTATATCTTTATAGAACAGAATAATAAAATATACAACAATACCTCCATCTACATACCTCTAAATCTTTCAACATCCACTGCCGACTGAAACCAGTGCCAAAACTTGCGAGATACACAACACTTTGTACGAGCTCCATTTTACACAATGATTGAATATCAGAACTCATCATTGAACGCAACAAAGCCTTCAATGCTAATGCCAATATCCACATACTCTCAACTGTCATAAGCTGGCCTAAAACAAACTGTAATTAAATTTCAAGAATCCTGTTTGCTCAAATACTGTAGCCCTTATTATCAGACCATGTTAAATGCAATGGATTGCTGACCAGGGGCCGATTACATGCAAGACTTCCATGAACTGTTATGAATGGGCATTGGCTGATGAATCTTTAAAGGTCATCTGCAGGTTTTAAAATTTTGGTGTTATCTTATATATTTTCATGTCTAAATAGTGATATAATCGCTATGAGTTTAAAGTGGTACTGGTGACGTCCTCGTAGCGCTCTGCTACTTATAGAATAGTTAGTGTTTCTGTCGTTGGGAGCGCGCTCATTTGCAAAAATATTGACGTCATTTGATTCAGCAGCCATATGCGCGATACTATACCCAAACAAGGATTCCTTCAGTTTTCTTTCATTTATTAAATATTTAGTATTCTCTGGTGGACGTAGAATATATAAAATGTCATCAAGTCATAGAGACTGGAGAGGTCCCCGGGCCCCTACCTTATGCTTCGCAACTTCGGCTAGCCATATTGCCAATATATAGTAAAAATACCAATTTTAAGCACCTTGTTTGAAAAAAATGGATTTATTCTGCAGCTGAATATTAAAATCAAATTATATTTATAGTGTTAGATTACATTAAGAAGAAGTACCCATCAACATAATACACAAAGTCATTAATAATCATGCATGGATCTTGCATTTAAACTTTGTAAAACTAAAGGATGAATTAAAACTGAAAACTTTAGCAAAAGAAAATTACCGTCCTTGATTTTCCCAACGTAAGTTTTGACAATATCAATCAACACTTCAATTTGATCCTTGCCAATGATATGGATGTAATTGTTATAAACTTCAACAAACTCATCTTTTACCTGTGGAGGTTGAATATGCATGGTTAATAATAGTACTACTAGGAATTAACTTTTAAAATATAAAATATTCTAAAAGTTACAAAATACATTGTTAATTTTTTAACAAAATTTACTTTAATTAGAGAAAATAATATTAAATTCAGCATTTTAATAAAATAAAAACAGACTTAAAAACATACCATTTGTTTTTTTCGAGTACGTTTGTCAATGATATGACTTTGTCGATTAGGATAGTGCTTCAACACTATGCCATCGTGAGCATCAATGCTGTACATGTATGTACTGTACTTCACGTGTGTACCAACAGTCAAAACTTCTGGGAAGCCAGCAAGCACAAACAATCCAAATATTGTAGTCTCATTAGCAGTCTGTTGATAAAAATAACAATGTTGATTTAAAATATCAATAAAAGAAGGAATTTAATTATAAATACCCTTTTCTAAAAAATTCATCTTAGTCATATGATATATTTTTTTTAAATTAGTGGTTGGAAATGCAGTTTCCAGCATTATAATTGAGCACTGAGCCAACTTCAAAGGGGCAGAAAAACTTGATTAAATTTCATAAAGAATGCCGATCATCTGCCACGGAAAGCAAATATTACCTGGTCACGAGCTGTTTCTACAGTATGTGTATAAATATACTCGAGTAAAACATCTCTCCACGCCGGTTTATTGACTAGTTGTTGTAATATCACAGCTACAGAATATGCGCCTTCCATGAAGAAAGACGCCATTTGTCTGAAAGATTTCATAGGTCAGAAGAGAATCTTAAACCCGACAATATGAAAAACAATATACAAATAACTGCAAAGCGGTGATAACGTGTTTCTGTCAAAGTGTAATGTACCAAGATTGAAAGCTTTGTGCAGATCCGATATACAAAGCGATCACTCAGGCGACAAAATTGTTATATGCAATTAAGTATCATATTGCACAATCCAGTTCTTTAAATTTCGAATACCGGTAAGTATGAAACTTTTCCTTCTTCCAACTACGTTGTCACTTTTGTCAAGTATCTTTATTATATCACATATATAGCATTCGTAAAATTTATTAAAACTGGTTTCAACGATGTGTCAGCTTTCAGACGAAATTTGACGGAAAAATTGTCAGGAATTTTAATAAGAGAATCAGACGTTGACATACATTTTTACTGGTATAATTAATTATTTATTTTAAAGCTTAATTAAAGAAAATATCAAAGTTACATATATGTGGTACTAGAAAAAAGAACTATATGAATACTACTCACGGCAATAACAATAGTGTTTATGTGAAATTTCTACGCGTGAAATACTAATTATTAATTTCATATATCATTCAGCTGACATTTGACTTTGAAATTTATCTTACGTTCGCAGTCTCTTGGCACCATAATCAAAAAGGAATTTGACAGTTTGATATCCTTCATTCTTACTAGATAGCTGTTCAGTCGTGGTACCAATTGCACTGTCACACACCTTGCAAGTCACGAAGTCCTTCAATAAGAGCTGACCAAGAAGCGAAAGAGCCAGGTGTTCAGTTACTAAAGCATTGTCTGGCATGTTTCCTTGGTATCGGAGTTTTCCAAACACCAGCCGAAGGAAATTGTCAGAATGGAAGGAATAGCCATTGATGGTTGTACCCTAATAGAAATAAAACGAAAATCAATGCAAGAAATGTAAGCGGTTCTGGACTACTACCAACCACTGTCTATACCACCTGGGGACAGCCATACCTAACCCCCTCCCCAACTGGTCCACGCCCATCATGAACGAGATTTTCCCTTGCCTCTCCCCGGCAGACCGATCAACGACTGCTGCAGGCGCAAACGACTGGTAGAGGCGCAACATACGATGTCTTCACAACCCCTTTCTTGGCCCACGTCTGAGGGGGATGAGGGAGAAAAGGTCTAACCTTGTCCGTCGCCTCCTTGGCCTCGGCTTCGGCACACCATACGGAGAAAACCTTGTTTGGAATTTCAACCGTGGCATGCATGAGAGATTGGGAGTGGGGAGGTTGTTGGCGGTCGCTCTCTATGTGCAGATCTCAGGGTATGTGATTAGTTGCTTTTATTTGCTTTAATTGACGAAGTTGAGAGGAGCTTTAAATTTACTGATTATTATTCATGTGCAGTAGAAGAAATTACAGAAATATAAATTAATGTTCTGTTAGAAATCCTGTAAAAAAATTAAATGCAACTCCAGTTGAAAAATAAATTACAATATACTTAGTATTTCGAAATAATTAAATTGACAGAATTTACCTTGATGATATTATAAGGTGGGATCATTGCAGCTAACAGACCTATCACACGTTCCTGGGAAAAATGCATATCAATGGCCAGCTCTTTCACTGGTGTCCAACTTCCAATTAAATCATCCTCTATAAATTTGATTACAATAAATACAATTAAATCTGCCTTTAATACTATCAAATGCAATATATAAAGTTAATACAAATTATATTAAAATCAAAATCTGTTTGTTATATTATGCATAGATTATAACCTTAAGTTAAAATTAATTTAGCATTTTTAAATTCACATTTCTGCAAGATCACTATTTTCACTTTCTATGCAAATGAAATTTCTATGAAATGTGTTACTGTATAAAAAACAAACACAAACAAAAAACAAAAACTGTATGTTTGGAAATAGATGGTTTGGAAATAGATGTTACATATGTCATTAGTGTGATGAACCCATGGTACAAGTTTCATTGAGATTGGCCAGT
Organism: Tubulanus ruber; assembly: GCA_036873915.1. Lineage (NCBI taxonomy): Eukaryota > Metazoa > Nemertea > Palaeonemertea > Tubulaniformes > Tubulanidae > Tubulanus > Tubulanus ruber. The sequence goes on along the minus strand of JAYJLZ010121443.1, from coordinate 6,944 downwards.
AATTGACAAATATACACGTATAGTACTTTTACGGTCCCCTGTCCGGCGAGCTTATCTGATTAATGTAGATTTTAGTCCACTTGTGTTTGTATACATAACAAAAATCATGAAGCGCAAGTTTACAAAATTCATGAAGCCCCGGACGATTCCCCCCGGACAAGTCGTCCGCTGGTATCAAAACCTTAAAACTCTCTAACATTGCTTTCATTGCTAATACTTGTCGAAGGATCTTATTTTGCAAGAGTTCTGGGTTACGGGTGATAAAACCTTGCATGTAGCAGAGTACCTGACATATACAACCAAGGATAGATGAACTTATCAACAATCTAGCAGATTCTGATTGCTTCTCAATAATTGACTTAAAATCTGTTTATTGGCAGTTGAAATTGGCAGGCCGTGATAAAGAAAAAACAGCATTCATTGTCGGTCCAGGCAAAGGGTTCTTCGAGTTTATCAAGATGCCATTTGGTCTAAAAGGTGCACCTGCTAGTTTTCAACACGCATGGAAAGAGGTCTTGACGACCTCAATCTTCGCACTTGCATTGTGTACAAAGATGATATAATTGTTTTCTCTAATGGAGCCGAGCACTTTTATTGTGTACAAAGATGATATAATTGTTTTCTCTAATGGAGGTGCCGAACAATAACGTCAACGGCTAGAAGAAGTATTTGCCAGGCTGAAAAAGCCAACCAAATCAAGCAAATGCTTATTTCAGAAACCTGAAGTAGTTTACCTTGGGCATGTGATATCGAGTGAAGGTATAGCAACCAACAAAAACACTGGAAAGCACCATCTACAGTGGGAGAATTGAGAACTTTTCTGGGATTTGCCGGCTATTGACAACTTCTCGAAGATGGCAAAACCAATGAATTGCTAATAAAGGTTCAAGTTCAAAGAAGTCAAAATAACCTATAGTCTGGAGTGATGGAACAGGAAAAGTCATTCATACAAGTCAAAGAAGCTCTGACAAATCCTCCAGTTCTAGCTTTTGCTCAATATGATCTGCCATTTATCTTACATTGCGACGCCTCGACGCAAGGACTATAGGATCGGTATTGTATCAAGAACAAGATGGTAAAAACGAGTGATTGCATATGCAGAAACAATGTATCCTGTTCATAAATTGTAATTTCTTGGACTGAAATGGGCCACAGAAGTGTTCCTTGATTACCTTCGGCAAATGGATGTGTTGTTCAAACTGACAACAACCCTCTGACTTATGTACTGCATGTTCGAGACGAAACCCGTCTACCCGTATTATGAGTATTCATAGAATAATCATAGAATAATCACGGGATAGATTGGCGGGAGACTAGGTGACTGGCCAAACGATAAGCAAAATTCATAGTGTAATTTTGGTTCAGTGTTGGAATAAGAAAAAGCGTAGCTACGCTATTATAATGAAATAAAATTCCAGTCCAAGCGTCAAATGAGCTCGGAAAACATACATAATAAAGATATGCCAATTGTTAAAGGTTATGTTGGTACTAGTGAGGTAGTCGTGTTAAGAGACACCGGATGAAGTGGTGCCGTCGTCAAGACATCACTGGTAAGTGATAACCAATATACAGGTAAGACGCATATTTGTGTTCTAGTAGATGGCTCTATAGTTAAAGCACCAGTAGCACTGTTGACACGCCATATTTCAAAGGTATGTTATTTGCTGTGGTTTTTGATAATCCCCTGTACGATCTTGTCGTCGGTAATGTTGATGGTGCTTGGGAACTGTCAGATCCGGATCAGGAATGGAAGTGTGCTGCCATCACACGACAACAAGCCAGAAAACAAGTTACATTACGCCCCGATGAAGGTAATAGAGCCTATCCCAACGGTAAGCTTCTAAACTTTTTCAAAACTTCAAAATAATAGTGAAGAATTGAAGAAAATGTCTCAAGATAAAACGGTCATTTTTAAACCCGACAAATATGAAGCACATTATGAGGTAATAAAGGTTTATTGTAAAGGTATTACAAGTCGTTAATCAATAACCCTCGTGACGAAGTCATCAAACAGCTCATCGTTCCGAAAATACTGAGAAACAACATTATCAAAGTTGCTCATGATGGCGTCATGGGTGGTCATTTAGGTATAGGTAAGACCTCTCAACGCGTGTTGCAATCCTTTTATTTGCCCGGTATTCAAGCCGACGTAAATAGGTATTGTCTGTTATGCCAGAAAACTATTCCTAAAGGCAGGATAAGTAAGGTACCTCTAGGTCAAGTACCCGTCACTGACGTTCCCTGGTAGGACCGATCGCACCTGCAACGTCACGTGGCCATAGATACATTCTTACTTTGATGGATTATGCAACTCGTTATCCAGAGGCACTTCCGGTAAGAGATATAAGCACTTTACAGGTCGCTGAGGCACTCTTTGAGATATATAGGTGTGCTATCTCAGGTTTTGTCGGATCTTGGCACTCAGTTTGTTTCTCATGCCATGGCCAATGGCTTAGTCGAAAAAATGAAAGGCGTATAAAAATCTATGATAAAAAAATTTCTTTGCATCTCTTTTTGCATACCGTGAGATACCTTTGAATTGTTATATGGGCGTTCGGTAAGAGGCCCCATGCAAATACTAAAATAATTATGGTCTAGAGATGGTATCGAACCGCCAGTAATCAATAGTTACCAGTATGTGCTGGAACTCCGCCAAAAGTTAGAAGAAATGACGTCATTAGCCCACCAAAACCTCCTTCAACATCAAGGTATGTATAAACACCACTATGACAAAAAGGCCAGAGATCGGAGTTTTAAGGTTGGTGATTCGGTTTTAATTTTACTGCCAATTGATAAAAACAAAATGCTCATGCAATGGAAAGGTCCATTTAATTTAATTGCACGTAATGATTATAAGGTCGATGTTGGTGGCAAGGCTTAATTTTTTCATGCCAATTTGTTAAAATTGTACTTGGTCAGAAAAAATGTAGAATGTTCCGAACAAGCTTCCATATGTGTAATTTCTAGTCAGGATAACATTGAAGATGGCGCAGTGGATGACGAAGATCTCATAGCTGTTGTGAATGTTCGTCCGATGGAAGTGTATACCGACGTCCAAATAGGAAGTAACCTAGACGAACACCAGGTGAATTCGGTAAATAAATTATTATTTGAATTTAGAGACATTTTTTCAGATATCCCAGGGAAAACCAATCTGATTGATCACCACATAGATTTGGTTACGGATGTGCCGGTACGCTCCAAGGCGTATCCCATACCCTATTCTATGCAGAAGAATACAGATGATGAGGCCTAGGCCATGTTAGATCAAAAGGTTGTAGCAAAAATCGATTCCCCTTATGCTTCGCCATTGATTATGGTAACAAAGAAGGACGGGAGCAACCGATTTTGCATAGACTATCATAAGCTCAATGCGGTCACCATCTTTGATCCTGAACCCATTGATAAGTAACTTTTCCACTGAGGTAGATTTAGCTAAAGGATATTGGCAAATTCCTACAGCAGAAGATTCGATCAAGAAGACTTCATTTATTTTACCGAATGCTACATACTGTTTTTTTTACCTATGCCTTTTGGTTTAGTGAACAGTGGAGCCACATTCACAAGAATGATGCGCCTGTTGCTCGATGGCGTCGACTACGCCAGCAATTACATTGACGATATACTAGTTTACAATGAATTGTGGTTCGATCATATCCCTTCTCTTAAATGTGTTTTCCAGGGTCTCGGGGATGCCAACCTCACTGCTCGCCCAAGTAAATGTTTAGTTGTAGCCGACAAAGTAGAATTTACAGGTCATATGATAGGTAACAACAATATCAGCCCAACAGAAAATAACATCGAGAAGATTAGGTCAGCACCCAGACTGACAACAAAGAAACAAGTGCATTCTTTCCTCGGTCTGACTGGTTATTATAGAGACTACATACCAAATTTCTCTAAAATTGCTGGGCCGCTGATACTTCTAACGAAGAAAGGACAACCGAACTCAGTGGTATGGAATCCCGAACACGAGAAGTCATCCTGCCTGTTAAAGTCTTTGCTTTGTCAAAAGCCAATATTAAAAATCGTTAATTTACAGATTCCATTTATTTTACAGACGGACGCATCCAAGGATGGTATGGGTACAGTACTTCTGCAAGACCATTCTGGAAAATTATTTCCGGTAACATATTTAAGCAATAAGCTGAAGCCAGCCGAATGTGCTTATAGCACACGAATGTGCTTATAGCACACGAATGTGCTTATAGCACAATCGAGCGTGATGGGCTGTTCGTAAATTATATGTCTATTTGTTTGGTCGAGAGTTTGTTTTGCAAACTGACCACCAACCGCTTCTGTACCTTAACAAAGCTAGGTTGGTTAATGAGCGTTGTCTCAGATGGTCCTTATTTTTGCAATGATTCAGGATTCGAATCTAGGCTATAAGGGGATCTGAGTATCCGACTATCTGAGTCGGATGAACCACGGCGCTACGTGATTAATGCATTTATTACTATGTTTTACCAGGTTTTACTATGTTTCAGATTGAGATCATATCTGGCAGGTGATTTCACTGTGTGCGTAACTGGGTCACCCAAAATTTTATTTTAAAGTTAGTTTTATTGTGGTTAGTATAAGGCTTTTCCGTGATTAGTCGAGAATTGCCCACCGACACTGGTGTTAATTAGTAAACGTGTTTGTGAAACTTTTTTCATGGACGATTCTCTAAAAAAAGGGAGTCATTGTCACGGAAAGTTTGGTGCCCTTTTTCGCCCGGAGTTATTTTTTATTTGTATTAGTTAAAAGGTGACAATGGGTGGTGAAACATTAAAAAAAAATTCACTTTCTAAATTTTGCGTCAATCGATGGGAAAATATGTCTTGAATATCCTACAAAACTGAAAATAAAGAGATTCGTATGTTTTGGAAGGTTTAGGGGGTTTTTTCCAACCCGGAAATAATTCCCTGCAATTATTGATATACCCGGAAGTGTAGTAAACCGCCCCTTTTTTGTCCCATTCGAAAAAACGGGAAAATTCTATGAAAAATAAGCAAATGAGAATATCAATCCAGTTCTCATTTTCTATTCTAAGATGGCGTACACGCCAATTATAAATCGCGGAAAATTCCGATGACCTTCGACTGATTGGGTAAATTACTCATTATCCAAGATGGCGCCGAAAAAACGAAAGAATTCTTCCCTTCAAATTAGACCTTCAAGAAGAAAAGTAGAACTATGAAAGAATATTGGGCTCGATTTCGAGCAGAAAGAGCTGCAGAGCCTGTGCCGGGGCCTGCAGAACCTGAGCCTGGACATGCAGAGCCTGACCCTGTGCCTGCAGAGCCTGAGCCTGTGCCTGAAGAAGTTGGCTACCTCTTCGCTAAAAAATGTTGTGAGAGTCAAGAGCAGAAATGCAGAATTATCCGGGGTTTACATGTTTCAAACCAGCAGTATAAATCATATCCTTAGTAATTTAGTCTGCTCGGAATGCAGAGAAGGTAAATACGATTTTGTTAATCAATTAGGCCTAAAAAATTAAAATTTTAATTATAAAATAAATCCAAATACTCACTCGACTCGGCATCAGAAGTAAGAAAGAACCAGTATATTTATATATTATATTAGATTTATGGATGGCTTTATGCTATATTATTTTGAGAGGTAATGATACCAGACAAGGCTATTTTTACATTATTTTGAGAGGTATTGATCTTTTGTATGCAGTAGTATCCACGCAAGACACATTTGCACACCAAAAACTAGGTCAGTCTGACTGGTGGCCATCTTTGTCCTCAGAATTGCCTTTTTTTCTGGAATAACAAGGCACAATAATGGTGTCTAATTGGGCCCCAGGGGTCCCAAAACAATTTAAATATCTCCAAAATCATTTTGCACATGTTTCACCCTATTTCTGACATTTTTTTACCTTATCAAATTTCTGACATTTTTTTACCTTATCAAATTATTTTTGACATTTGAATTATTCTGTTAAAGAGAAATCACTTTCAAAAATAGAATTCTGAGTAACCTCAATGATGTCTTTTTTCGATTCCCATAAAAAATGACCGACCGGCGGCCATTTTGAGTATGAAAAATGCAGAAATAGCCATCATATCTCAAATAATATAGCTTCTATCAACATCAAGCATATAACCAAACTTGGGTGACCGTGCATACGATACAGTATACGGTATACATTTTTAACCTTGACCTGACCTTCAAGGTCATATTGCAATTAACAACACAAAATGGCCCAAAACTCAATGACTAACCTCTGCAAGCTGTACATTGTGACTTCAAATCCGCATATAATCAAAATTTAACCATTATTCATAATTACATTGCCCAGGCAATGTTACAGACACATCTAAATAGGCTAGGCATCCTCGGTACCCTTGTTTATTTGGTGTGTGAGTGTATCTGGATGTAAGAGAGAAACCTATTGAAAACTAGGTCACCACGTCGATATCCAAGATGGTCACTTCCTTTATTGCATAATCCTTTTGAGCGCTATAATTATAAAAGTAAGCCCAGTATTCAAATCACCTTCGGGCCATGAAGCACTAGCAGGTTCATTGTGGAACCAGTTATGTAAGTTACGTCAAAATGTCAGCAACTGAGTTATTTACAAAACAGTATTGCCTTGCGTTTGGTAAACAACTTAACAATAAATTTGTTTTGCAATATCAGAAGTTGATTAGTCAAAACTTCGATATTAAATTGGTTTGGTAGATGGAACAATTGAGTAAAAATGAATTTCGTTTTCTATGAATTTTTAAATATACATGTATTTTGTGACAATTTTCATGTCATGTTTTCAGTGCAATTAACTTTCTGTCGTTACCCTTCAAAAGGGTCGACTTTGACTTTGGTTTGAAAGAAAGAAAATGTTTGGTCACACAGTTGAGAATTTTGAAACCGGAAATATATTACTTGAGCTAGACAAAATATTGTGGTTGGGAAATGTTAATCATTATTATAGAACAAATATTTATAGAAAA
>JAYJLZ010121332.1:0-13599 GCA_036873915.1 Tubulanus ruber | reverse complement strand
GTTACTCAAGACATTTTACTTTTAGTGCTTGAAATGATGACGTTTTTAATACTCCTTCTCGCCGTCAGTCCGTTGATTGACGCTGCTTTTTTGACGAGGGACACATGTACTATGTCCAGTAACGATGTTACTATAGAACCAAATGCCGACGCCATGTTTGCTGGATTATTTGACCTCCGCAACCCAGGAACAGATGGATTTGGTTGCGGCGTTCCAAACGCATGTATGTTGCATTCAAATATACTTTTATGCGAGTTATTAACAAAAAATAAATAATTTTAAATCGTGCTTAAATCAGAGTTATTCAAAGCAGAAAAAAAAATATGAACAAATGCCAAATAAAGTAAAATTCATGACACGGTAAGATAAAAAATAATGTCTTAGTTTTCAGTTAATAAATTATGCTTCGATTTAACAACACGTTAGTTCAAAAAATAAATACTTCCCGTAGGTTCGGCCTCATAAAGAAGTTGTGTGGGTTGAACAACTTGAAGAGTTTTAATTTTCTTGTTGATTAGAAATAACTTGTATCCTAAAATTAATTTAGATTTTAAATTTACTAGATTTACCCGCATTCAGCCCCTATTTTATGTTTAAAAGAAGTAATATAAATTAGTTTATTTAACAATGAACATTGTTATCGTAAATTTCCGTTGGTATTTTTAATTGTAGTAAAGAGAAACAATACAATATAATTCTTGAATTCTTTTTAGGGACAATGTCAAGTTACGATGCTGTTTTATGGGCTTTACATCGTATAAACAAGGATAGCGGAGATTTAAATAGCAAGCCTATAACAGATAGCTACGTCCCCGGAATAAAGATAGGTGAGCATTATAAAAACAATTATCTTTATTTTTAAAGTCGGCACATAAACAAGGAAATAGGTGCTCTAAGGAGCTCTTGAACCCGACTTGGTGACACACCTAACCTAACCTACGAGCCATGAACAGTTTCACACAGGATAGAAAAACTGTATAACTTCTTCCTGCGGCGGGGCTCGAACCCACCATCTCCCAAGTAGGGTGCGTTTACGCAGCTTCACTCGACCACGGCTTAATCAGCATTGGATGATAATATATGGATTGTGGACGATATCGTTTAAAACAATAATCTTCGTCAGATTATATAACTTTGTCTTAAACACAAGTTAGGCATAATTTTTGTACCTTAAATGTTCTTGTTGTAAATATATTTTTGTTGTTAATACACTTTGAATGCTCAATTTTATAGGGATGAAAGTTTACGATACATGTGGACGATCGGATATAAGTGAGAGGGCGGTTCTTGATGTAATTCCAAATCTCTACTCAAATAAAAGAAACTGCATCCAAAACAAGAAAGAAATTTTTTTGGGTAAAGCGTGACGTCTTAAAACATTTCAAATTTACCTTTCAATCGTATTATCCATTACGACACTTGATAAATATCATTTTAAAATCTCCCTTGACGTGGTGAAAATAAAAGTAATGCTATTTCATGTGTGACATTATTTTACTATACTAAGACTATGACGAAGATAAATTACGATTTTATAGGTGTTCTGAGCGCTACATCAAGTTCGGAGACTGTTGCTACGGAAAATATCCTCAAATCGCATAAAATTCCACACATTTCATCCGCTTCAACCCTTACTGAGTTGAGTGACAAAGAAAAATATCCATATTTTATGAGAACAATTCCACCAAACTCAGCACAGGCAAAGGTATTCCATTTTTGCAGTAAAATTATTATTAATATTAATTGCTATTTATTATTGTTGTTGATATTGTTATATTATTATTAGTTATTGTAATTGCTATTAATTATTTTTCCTCAAAAATTTATCTGCCTAGGTCGTAATGGAGATGCTAAAAAAAATAAAATGGAAAATGATTGGGATAGTTTATACAAAAAATCGTTATGGCGAAGACATGCGAGCCCAAATTCTTAAGTTGTCATTGGAAGCCAGCATTTGTGTGAAAGTTGCAATTCCAGTTGACCCATTTGAAAAAGATAAAAATAAACTACGGTCTGTATTTAATAGATTGATAGAAAATAAAATCGTAGGAGTTTTGTATCTTGGCTCAGAAAATCCTGCTGGAGAGCTTATGAAAATTGGATCAACAGTTGCAAATGCCGGTAAGCTTCAGTGGGCATTTACTGAGACAGTGGGCACAAGTATAGATTTTGCAAAAATAAGCAACTACACTCGTGGATTTCTTGTGGTTTCTTCGTCATCACGTCGAACGCCAGAATTTCAAGCCCATTGGATTGCGTTAGACGAGAATAATCCACCCAAAAATAACCCTTGGTATCAGGATTGGTATATGTATTCGCATAACTGCAAACTTGCGGGAGTGACATACGAACCATATAAAAATCTTCCACAATGTCCCACTTTATCAGAGCAAGAGCAAAGACTAGAATATGTTCAAAACCAGTACGTTTTACCAGCTATTGATGCAGTATACACATTTGCAAGTGCTTTACTAAATGCTCAGAAAAAAAAATGTAACAATGTGCGTGGAACCTGTCCGGCGCTTGCTGACATGACGACTTCAGAATTTCTACAGAATTATTTACGTAAAGTAGACATAACTTATGGAAACCCCGAAAGAGTTTATAGTTGGTCTTCATATCTCGAAGTACCGTACAACAACCCGAAGAAGACATCGTTTGACAATAACGGAGACGTGAATAAACCAATATACCACATCTGGAATTACAGAAAAAATTCAGCAAAAGCAGTTGACAAATATTTCATCGAAAGAGTAAGTTATTCACACATATATATGCTTCATTTATTTTTTTAAATGTTCTAAAGTCAAATGACTCTCAATAATAAGTTGGCAGTCTCGCCGTGAAACGATTTATTATGTCTGTAAATGGCTGTCTATTGCTGTCTCATACAGCATTTATAAATCAATCAATGCATTTATTCACATAGTGATAATGATAGGATATAAATGATTATTATTTTCAAAAAGTTGCAGACCCCCAAAGTAGGTCAAATACTATAAAAATTCATAAAGATATAGCTTTTTTTTCATAACTTCCACGAAATTCAACTTGTTTATAGGGTTCTTCTACTAATTATAAAAACAAACAATTACATTGTATGTGTAGTCCGGACTTATTTTAGGTCGTGGGTGGGTTTTAGAAGGATCATCTGTGAGGGATAATTTTTGGGAAAATGTAAAAATCGTGCCGACTCACGCGCCTTCCAACTACAACTGTAATCAATATGGATGTGCACATTGTGTTTGAACATATTTACGGAGTCACTATTAGCGCATTCGCCATCTACCGTGATTTTCCGATGATTGTATAATATGGCGATAAATTCTCGCCCAACACGTTCTAGAAGAGAATGGATTTGGCGATAATGGAAAGAGTTAAGAAAAGTGGCTCAGGTTGGACGTTATTGCGAAATCCATGTGTTTGGCGATAATTCTTTGCCAAACACATGGATTGAGTTAAGTGAAAATTAACCAATCTGGTTAAATTTGGAAGAATTTTGTTATGGTTTAACTATAAAGTATAGGTGTAAGTTATTTAGGACAGTTATTTATGCTATGTATCTGTCATAATGTTTTCGTAATTACGTGAATGCACCCTTTAACGTAAGAAACTTAACTTTTTCTTCCCCAGGTTGGTTACTTTTCAAATAATGTTTTAACTCTTGATGTGAAAGACATTACCATGTATGATGAGACCAGAACAGTTCCTCTTGGAAATATACCAGAATCAATTTGCCCTTCAACAGGATGTGAACTCTGCCTGACATTGCAAGGTTCGTCAAGGTATATGGTTATTCCTGGCGATATCATGATAAATGGGGTGTTCTCAGTTCACAAATCCGCTGATGGAAAAGCTTGTTCCACAGTCATGAAGAACGGTGCTCAGCTCATGGAAGCATTTGCGTATGCTGTGGAAAAGATGTCATCTACATTGAGAGGAGGAATCAAAATCGGCGCCGTTGGAATTGATGACTGCAATAGTGGAACAGCAGGAAGTGCACTGATCACAAGTTTTCACAATAAAATGCTTAAGATCCAACATAGTAATGGGTTTTCAGTGCAACCCGAAAATGTGTATGCCTATGTTGCTGCTCATGATAGTGCTACTACTTTATCAATAGCTGATATAATTACACCGCTAAGAATGACCCAGGTTGGCTATAGAGCAACGAATACAGAGTTGTCAGATATAAACCAGTATCCTTATTTTCTAAGAACTGTTCCTTCAGATGCTAAGCAAGCAATGGCAATTGTAAAGACTTTAAAATCTCAGGGATGGACTTATGTACAGACTGTTCAGGCTGCAACTAATTATGGAAGAGGAGGCGTTGATGCATTCATCAAAGCAGCTGAACAAAATGGAATCTGCGTTAGAGCTACGTTTGAATTTGGTACTGATGGGACATGTACAGAAATTTTGCAGAAAATAAGGCTTCGTTCTGATGCTAAGGTCATAATTGTATATGCTGAGCCTACCGAATATAAATGCCTACTGAAAGCAATACAAATCCTCAAGCTTGGTGGAAAAGTGATGATATTCGGAAGCGACACATGGGGTTCGTCAGTTGATGTTGTTAATGGTTACGAAGACATTGCAGTAGGCACGTTTTCCGTCAGTTTGCGTTCTCCGCTTCTGACAAACTTTATAAAACATTTGCAAGACGTTGAGGTTAAAAAGTATACTATAAACCCTTGGTATGTAGAGTGGTTTGAAAGCATGTTTAACTGCTATATATCTGCACAAAGTCAAAGTTTATATACTCTTCCTTGTAATTTGTCTAAAAAGATTCCGGAGTCATTATCATTTGGCAATAAACAAGATCCATTTGTGCTCTATGTTGTCAATGCTGTAGGAGCTATTGTCAATGGGATCGATAGGACACTGAGAGATCTATGTGGAAATGGATATACATCAGTCTGTCCAGCATTCACAATAGCGAATGGTAGATCAAACTTGCTTTATGAAAATATAAAAAAGGCACAATTTACGGACGATTTGGGAGCAGTATTTAAGTTTTCTGAAAGGCAAGGATTCGGTGAATATGAAATTTATAACTACCAAGGCAAGAAGGCAGGATATAAAAAGGTAAATCTCTATCTGAAAAGCTAGAAAAAACCTTAAAAACTAATATAAACTTAAAAACTTATAATTATAATATCATAAAATTTTATTAAAGAACAAACAATTCGTAATTTTCAAATTTAAAGATGAACATAAATATTTAATTTTTCAGTTGGGAGTTTACTCGTTTGAAAGTGACAAATTGAACTTGAATATCTTGGATATCAAATACAATATGGATATACCGATAACCTCTCGTTGTATTGGAGGGTCTGCCTGTTCTACTTGTGTAAGTCGCCTTAAAACGAAGTTTCTGCACATACCTGGTGAACTGATGATTGGTGGTTTATTTAACATTCACTGGACAGGAAACAGTGCATACAGGTGTGGAGCTATAAAGAAGATGAATGGCTTTCAACTTACTGAAGCATTTTCTTATGCAATTGATACAATTAACAAAGGTAACGCTGGCGTTAAATTGAACAATATCTTGCTCGGTGGAGTAGGATTGGATGATTGTTCCAGTGAATTTGTTGGAACAAACATAGTGTCGAATGTATTGTCTGGCTCACTGAAATTACAAGACAAAGACAGGACTATCAATCCCAAAAGTATTTATAGTTGGATAACATATGGCAGCTATAAGTCAGCAAAAATTAATGCAATACTCTCTCAACTTACCCTCTCTCAAGTTAGTCCAAGTGCCACGAGTGAAGAACTTAGCAATGAGGTTGCGTATCCAACGCTCTATAGAACTGTTCCACCAGATAGTAGCCAAGCTGAAACTATGGCGTTATTCATTAAAGCTATGGGTTGGAAGTGTGCGCAGGTCGTCTACTCACCAAACGTGTACGGAAAATCTGGCGCAATTGAGTTCCAAAAGGCAGTAAAATCTCAGCAAATATGTCTGTCATCGTGTCTTGTGCTCGAAGGAAATGATGGAAATTATGATCAAATTATAGAGAAGCTAACTAAAGGATCCACAAAAATTGTAGTCGTGTTTGCAAATGCTGACCAATATGTAAGACAACTTCTTGATGCAAAAGTAAAAAATAACAATGCCCGTGATCTTGTTTTTATTGGAAGTGAATCATGGGGTCAACTAAAGAATATCATATCTGATAGAATTGTTGCTGCAGAAAATACATTTACGTTAAAGATAGTATCCCCAGTCATACAAAGTTTTGATGACTACCTCAAAACCAAATTTTTTGGTAAAAACAAGCGCAATCCTTGGTTTGATGAATATTTTCAAGTGATGTTCAATTGCATAGCAGATAAAAATTGCAGTGATACAACGCCTATCTCAAATCACAGGAACTACGAGCAAGAAAACTTTTTAGTCAGTACTATAGATGCTGTATATGCTTCAGCAGAGGCAATGCATTTGACATTAGATGCATTGTGTGGCAAAGGCTATTCAGGTAATTTTTTCCATGTTCAATTAATTATTTTATTGCTTGGATATATCACAATCATTTTATATAAATAATAAGTTACATGCCGCAAATCCTACCATAACCATATAATTCTTATTAAGTCGGTTAATCGATCATCTTCTTCACTTTAGGTATTTGCCCCAACTTTATTGGCAGTCCTGATATTAATGCAAAAATCACAGAGAATCTTGGAAAAGTCGATTTCAATTCAATCAGTGGAAAACGTTTCGTTTTTGATGCTCGTGCCGGAAATAAGGGCTATGAAATTGCGCGTATAGTCAGTGGCGCATATGTAAAGGTATGACAGATATGATTCTAGAGATGTTATTTATAATGACAAAACAGTATCTATTTTTTAATGGCTTATCCAAACTACTCATCACATCGTAGGTAAAGAGATTAATTTTAATAAAAATAAATTATAAATAAAGAATGAAAATTTACAAAACAATTATGTCGTTACATAATCTTATTTTGTTATAAAATATTATTAATTAATATTAATCTTATGAACTGAATTGTTACATTTTTTATTTGAAGAATTGCATTTAAATTATTTAGGTTGCCCAATATATTGATAAAAGATTCAAACTCACAGATACAAGTGTTGTGTCAGCATATTCAAGCTACGCGAATACATGTTCCCCTTGTGAAGGATGCAAACTTAGCCAAACGTCCAAAGAAAATGAGAAATTTACGTACTATCCTGGAGATTTGCTAATAGCTGGTGTGTATTTATATTACAACTATCATAATTATTTTTAATTTTTTTGCATTGTACGTAGTTATGTTTCAATGTTAATATAATATTATTGATGATCAACTCTCTTTTTTTATTTGCTTTTCAGGGATAATTGATGTCTCCACACCTGGTGCACAGCCTTTTTCTTGTGGAAAAATTAACAATAAATATGGCTTTTTGCTCACTGAGGCATTCAATTTTGCACTGGAACAAGTTCAAAAGAAGGAAGGCATTTTTTCCGGGAAGCTCAGAGGAGTGAATCTTGGAGGCATAACATTAGATTCTTGTAAAAGTTCTATCCGTGCATCAAATTTAGTTGCTGATCTTAACTCGGGGTTGATCACTCTGAATAAAGGAAAAACTAATATCCTCCCGTCGAAGATACTGGCATATATTGCTGGGCAAAACACGGTTGCTAGTGAAGAAGTGGGTAAAGTCCTGAGAATATTAAATATTCCACACGTAAGTTATGGTGCGACAGGTCTCTCTCTAGCAAATAAGGCTGATTATCCATTTTTCCTAAGAACGGTTCCTGCTGATGATAAGCTAGCAAGAGCTATTGTTAGTTTTCTGAAGTATTGGAATTTTGAGAATGTACAAGTAGTCTCTTCATATGGGCCTTACTCTACAGCGGCATCAAAAGAAGTTGTAAAACTTGCAAAGAAAAATGGTATATGTATCACTAAAAAGATCGATTTCAAGGAAGACGAAAGCGCTTCAGAAAGCTCTGCTAAGACCGTCATATCACAAATACTAAAGAATCCACAAGCATCTGTTATCATAACTATTCTTGAATCCTCATTTTTAAAAGTTTTTCTGAAAGCAGTAGACAATGATCAATATGCAAACAAAAATTTCTTTTATATTGGTTCTGAAAGCTGGGGTAATGATGATGAATTCTTGCAGCTGAATCTGCAGTCTGATGTTCTGAAAAGAGTTGTTACATTTGATATTGAAACCGCTGACATACCAGAATTTGATCGTTATTTAGACAAGAAAACTCCATCGAACAGTAACCACAATCCATGGCTTCAATCATATTATGAGTACATTTTCCAATGCAGTCTACCTGGAAATATTCAAAGTTATCCAAAAATATGTAGCAGTACGTCTTTGTCCATTCCACGTCACAGCACTTACAGACAGGATCCTTACACTCTTTATGTTGTCAATGCAGTATACTCAGTTGCGTTGGCGTTAGATAGAACTCTCAAACGAATATGTGGTGACGACTATGTTGGCGTTTGTGAGGATTTTAGGCAATCTGGAGAGACACGATTAGAACTTTTCAGTGAGAGTCGCAATGTTAACTTCACTGATTACACTTTCCAGCCATTTTATTTTGAAGGAAGTGGGCAAAGTAGTAGAGGATACCATGCGTATGCAATTCGAAAAAATTCGTTAAATACTATGGAATATTATAATGTAAGTATAATTACTGATTTATTCAATATCATAGTACCACATTATACAATTGCTATCGTAAGCTTTTTTTCTGTCAATATTCTGCATTTATATTTTATGTTTATGTTTAATCTCTTTTTATAGATTGGTAGTTATAATGACACTAATCGTCTAAAACTAGACATAACATATAGTCCGAAATGGTACTCAAACTGTTCAAACCCAGCTGGTGTTTGTGATGTCTGTCCAGATCTCCTTCCATCACTATCCCGTTATATGCAGTGGCAAACCCAAAGAGATGTCAGTCTTGTTGCCTTTTTCGATGTTCATGAAAGTGGGAATAATCATTTAAAATGTGGAGCTATGAGGGTGACTTATGGATTCCAAAATATGCTAGCATTTTTCTATGCAATAGATATTGTAAACAAAAATTATCTAAGTCGATTCCAATCTACAATTAAAATGTCGGGTTTGGCCATAGATGTGTGTAAAAGAGAGGACAGATTGAGACAAGACCTTTTTACATACTTGGATGGCCACGGATTATGTCACTACGCACCATATACAGCTATGGTTAAACCATGGTCAACTGTTGCATATTTAACTATGGAATCTACCTACAGCACCATTGCTGGGAAGTTTTTAGCAAGTCGACAACTAACTCACATAAGTCCAGTAAGCTCATCTATGCTCCTCAGTGATAAAGAAAAATATCCTTACCTCTTAAGAACTGTTCCACCAGATAATCTGCAAGCGCAGGCAATGGCGGATATTTTACAACTTTATGACTGGAGTTTGTTTATGGCTATTAACAGTGATAATGATTATGGAAATGGCGGAATAACTGCATTAATTGACATCATCAATAAAAACAATGCAACCCTTTGTCTAGAAAAACGTCAAATTATTTCATTAACGGCTTCACTTGAAGATGCGAAAAATGCACTAAAGGAGTTAAACAAGCTAACACATGCAAAAGTGGTTGTTCTTTTTTGCACTAAAGAGCACGTTCGCTTGATTCTAAAGGCAGCCCGTGAGCTAAATCTTTTTGGTAGATTTATATGGTTTGGTTCGGATGCTTGGGGCAATGACGATAACCTCATTAAAGGCACTGAAGAAATTGCACGTGGATCACTTACATTAATGGTAAAGTCGCCTGTTGTGAACGGTTTCATTGCCTGGCTCAAAGAAATTTCTTTCACGAACCGAAAAGGTATACCAAATGACTGGTTTGAGGAATATTGGCAGCATATTCACCAGTGTCGTTTAGAAAGCAGTATAGTTTCCCAGTTACAGTACTTAAAGGCATGTACAGGAACTGAATCCATGAGCAATGCAATGATAACCTATGATCCATCAACTCTTCAGATAATAATTGCTGTATTTATGGTTGCAAAAGGAGTTACAAGTATACCAGAGTGTGTTGGACTGGAAACGGATTACTGTCTTTGGCGTGTTAGGAATGATATAAAGCACAAGTTAATCTACAACAGTGTATCTTTCTCACAGTGGCAAGTACTACCTGATGATTTAGGAAAAGACTCATTCAATTTCAAGTTTACTGATCAAGGTTACGGTGATATTGGCTACACGGTATACAATTTAAGAATTGATGAAAAAACTGGAAAATTTAATTATGCACAGGTGAACAAAAATTTTTATTCTATTATTATTTTGATAATATTATATTTTGATATAATGATTTTATATCAATTTGGCTACATTTATCTAATTTAAATCAAATTGAATATTTCTAGGTTGGTCGATGGAATAAAGTTCTCGACATGAAAAGAGAGGCAAGTTATGAAGGATACACACAAGGAGGACAAATACTGAAAGATATCCCGAAATCTGTATGTCCAGCTAAAGTAGATTGTGGTTGCGGTGGACGTTCTGGTAGAGCCCAAAGATTTTCTTATGTGCTTCCTGCTCCAGGCAAGACAGACAATTTCAACAGTGTATGGGGATCTATTGTTACAGTAGTTGCAGCTATTGGTTTCCTTGTTACATTCTGCCTCTTTATATATTTCTTGTTTTTCTTCCCAATACGTGGTGGTACAACGTCTCTCGGATACCTATTATTAATTGGTATTATGATGGTTTATGCGGTTACTTTGGCTTTCGTCTTCAATCCATGTCCAATCGTGTGCTGTTTGCGGCGTTTCTGCTTGGGGATTAGTTATGCTGTATGCTTCTCGTGTATGCTGGTGAAAGTCATGAACACTTGGAGGGTAGAAAGTTATGATAAATTAACCGTCGCAAGCTACAGACGTTTAACACATCCTCTTGGACTTTTATTGATAACACTCGGTATTTCCTTTGTCCAGGTTATCATTGCTATAGAATGGCTAACTCTACAATACCCCGCATCCGAGAACGTCATTTACTTGGGACAATATTGGCCTAGATGTTCTCCTAGCGATTTCCACAATGAACAGTTACTTTTAAGTCTTGTTTATGTGATGTTTCTAGTTTTTCTTACCACCGTATTTGCTGCGTTGACCTGGAAAAGTGAAGAAAGCAACAGGGAGTCACGGTGGATATTAGTGTCATGTTGTTTTACGATTGGAATTTGGGTTCTATGGACAATGGTCTCAACAAAAACACAGCTGAAATATAGAGATGGTGCGATTGCAGTTGGCAATTTGTTTTGTGCCACTGTAATGCTCCTTAGCATCTATATTAGAAAGATCCATTATCTAAGAAAGTACAGAGAAGCAGTTGCAGAACAGAAAGCAGCTACTAAGGAGCTCGGTAAATTTTGATTTTAATTGTTTAAAGCAGATTAACATGCATAATTTATACAAAGCTTTCGAAAAGTACTAACCAGAGTATGAAATATCGATTTCATTCTTTTTTTAGAAGAAGAGATATACTCATCCATTATAAACCATAAACTAGCGCTTTCAAGTCAGATATCTCTGAACGAGGATAAAGAATCAGGCAAGTACACGTCTTTGAAGGCAAAGCATATTTTAATATGCATAACTCTAAAACTGGAGGCAACATGGACAATTCAGTTTAAAGTTATAGTGTCAAATGAAACAGTTCAGCAACGTGGAATTTTTCTTTCGCTGTTTCTAATAAAAGGGGGAAGTTAAAGCATTTCGCATGATATAAAACTTATTTAATTTTTTTTAAATTTTAAGAATAATTTTGGTTTTTAATTTTCATGCAGAATCTATGCATGAAAAATGTTACATCGTCACATCAATGACTCGGAATTAAGACAATTCTAATGATATAATTGTTATTTATAATTATTGCGCTTGTTACCAAGAAAATGCAGGGCGGACCTATAAAAACAACATGAGCATTACCCAAGGTTAATATTCTCTATCATCCCGTCAGCGACGAACTCCACATATCTTAACATTGAATAAATATTTTTCAGGGTATCGTTAAACATATCCTGCAAATGGATGCTGTTATTCTCGATCAAGCTCAATATGAAAGTGAAAAGCCTGTGTATTTGTGTTTAAGATAATATTGTAATGGACATTTAATAATGCACTGAAGAATTTTTATTTTCAATTACGTTATATGTATTTATTAAACTAATAACTGCTGTGAATTAAACAAATATTGTTTTATAACTTAAAATTTGTTATTTCTATTTTATAATTTTTCTATTGAAATGTGTCTCTTACAAACTAATGTATGCCAGCGACATCAAAGATTAAAAAAACTTGCAGAGATTAAACTAAGGTATATTTAAACGACGTCTTGAATACACACCAGACCTGCCTACCCCTACGATTTCGTCGTAGTTTCTACGGAATTTGATGCTAATAACGATCGAAGGTTATTTTGTACGATTTCACAGAGTTTCTATCAAAACTACGGTCACAATACTACGACGGCGTCCTGGGGACATATTGTAGTGTTCCTCGGAAGTTAGAGTTTTCTGCAACTTTTTTAAAGTTGCAGATAACTCCCGTTTAGTTTTCTGCAACTTTTAAAAAGTTGCAGATAACTCCCCTTAGTTTTCTGCAACTTTTGATAAGTTGCAGAAAACTACCGTTTAGTTTTCGGCAACTTTTTAAAAGTTGCAGATAAATAAACTTTTTTAAAGATGACGTAGTTTTCTGCAACATTAAAAGTTGCAGAAAACTAATCGGGAGTTATCTGCAACATTTAAAAAGTTGCAGAAAACTAAACGGGAGTTATCTGCAACTTTTAAAAAGTTCCAGTTAACTAAGGGGAGTTTTTAAATAGGGGAAGTATTCGCAGCCAATTTTTATCAGACTTTCGTCGCTCGTTTCCATTTCTCCTTGATACAGAACCTTATTTATCGCAGATTATTTTCGCCTTTTTCCGAACTCGTGTCCACAACGATTAAAGCATTAATAAATTAAAAGGATGGATCGCTGGTGAGCGGCTTTATTGGTACCGGGTAATATCCTCTCCGGTTTAAATTAGTCAAGCCAATGTTTGGAGCGGTTCTCGTGTGAATGCAATCAATTTCTCGTCCGAAGAAGCCGTTGTGTTTTTGGTTTTGTATTCAGATTATTGATCTATTTATTATTATATTTATTTATTATCTAATAATTATCGAACTAGTTCTTACGAAAATGTTTGCGACCTAAAAAATAAGAATGTTAATACAAAGAAATGGGGAATTACTTTCCTTGAAATTTGTACACCTGATAATTGCCTAGATAATAAGATATCTATACGGCCAAGTAGGTTATCAAAATTTGTGTATGTTACATAACCAATATAATTAGGTTGTACAAATATTTAGCGAAATCTTTTTCATAAAATCTGTTCTAATATTTAAAAAAGCAATTTAACCTTTACTGGACACGCGCCAACCTGCCCGTTCACCGCAGATCGCTATTTGGCTCATGATTTGGCTATGTATAATATATGGTATACGGTAAAAATGCCAGAGGTAAAAATGCCAGAGGAAAAAATGCCAGAGGTAAAAATGCCAGAGGTAAAAAT
>JAYJLZ010121221.1:4364-15503 GCA_036873915.1 Tubulanus ruber | reverse complement strand
TTCAGTGTCTAATCTACTATTTATTAAATTTTCAGTAGAGAAATGATACATACAAACGGGATAAAATCTAATTTCGGCAAGCCTTATTTATCAGGTATTTTAAGAAAAATATAAGGATGATGAACAGCTACTCATGAGTTCCCGTGAGAACATTTTACGGGATTCGAATAGCATTAATATAATATGTTTAATGCATTTCTGTATCATATTATCAATAAGATAAGAGACAAGTTGTTTGCTTACAGAACTTAATTTTCAAAAAAATCTTAATCTAAAAAGGGGTCACCCATGCTACTGCCCGATTTTTTGGTGTCTTCCCAGTTATACGAATCTACAACAATTGAGATTCGTACAACTGGGAAGTTATTTTCGTACAACTGGGATTCGTAAAACTGACTATTTGGCCGCCACTACAGGAATGACTTTATTTACCATAACAGTCATCTGGCAGTCATCTTTGGGCAACAGAACTTAACTTTCGGAGCATCGTTGCAGTCAACGGCTTACTGAACACAGTCTAGAATGTTTTGATAATCCGGTAAGATAGCAAATATGCCGTGAACTTCGTTTTTGGTTCCATTGTGTTGATACGATGCGTGTTCTGTTGACTTAACTGTTTTTCGTCGTGCTTCAACATCCGTCTGTTTTTCATATCAGCGATGTTTGCCAACGCAAAGGGATTTTGCTGTTAAGAATGTATTCCGCAAACAAAATGGATGCACGTCGGCATTATGAAGACGGGTTTCATATGACAAAGGAAAGTGTGTTTATCTAGTTAATGTCTTTTCTTCCGACAACTACCAACTGCCTCGGCCAATTCAGTTATGGCTTTTTGCTGTTGTACGTCTTTGTGTTGGCCGTCATTACTAAAATTAATTTTTCGTCGCCTGACATTTTTTTATATATATACTGTACATGATTATGAGCACCCGGAAATGGTTCTCAACGTTCACTCAAACTTCCACGGACGCAGATTCTAGACCGACATTGTGAAATCGTTTTAATTGGGCAGGTTACTGACTTTTTAAACCTCAATTCGAGATTTAGCCCCCGCTGTTTTAAACGAGGAATTTTACAGAAAGGATACGTGTCTATTTGAATGCTTATGAAACTTGCCATTATTAAAATCAACGTCAATTTACTCTTGAAGAGTCCCCCTTACTCCGTCTTATATGCGCAGTTTTCTACGTAATCCTTTCTATACATACAACGCAGAAAGGTATTTTTCTATTTTCCTGATTCTTTAACGATATTGCTTAAATTCATTGGATGCAATGATCAATTAAATATGGAATGAAAAGCTATATTAAAACATTAATACAATTGTACTGATTTACCCACTGGCAAGTCAATAATATACCAGTTAAAAAAATAACAGGTAAAAGATGTAATGAAATGAAGAATATAAAATTAAGTTTTGACATGGCTTCCATAAACTAAAATATATCGGGTTCGACCGTGCAATTATCTAGTTTAAAAGAAACAGGTAAAAGATAAAATTAAATGAAATGAAGCACATTTCGCACAAAGTGAAGCACATGAAGCACGTTTCGCATAAAGACAGAAATAGTAGAGAGATAACTAAGTTGGTACTTCCTTAGTAATATTAAAACATGCAGTACGTTGTACTATCTCGCTTTCTCGTCTGCATCAATAACTTATAATTTCATTCAAAAGAAAAATACACTTGCGATGCGCCGTGAATTTCAATATGTTTTTGCCGTGTTTCTTCCAACCACGAGGTCACGATATCGTTTCGCTATTGGAAATGTTTAACCGTTTCAATTTTAGCGCGACTTGATGTCGAATTCCGTGGTGGATTTCATGCACAAAGCTGGCGAATTGTCGTCCCAGTGAGTGGTATCGTGCTTTTTCATTTCCGTTGCATCAACACGGCATGCTAGACTAGTCTACCGAGTTCTTGTTCTCTAGCGAGAGTGATAGGCTGCGGTTATTCACTATGATCACACAGTAGAAAATTTCAGCTCGCCACTGGGATTGATAAACTCGGCTGTTTGTTAATATTAAATAAGTTATTAGTTGCTTGGTCGCGTTTCACTCACTGACCCTTTACGAGCAATAGAATGGCCTTAGAAACCCGAACAGCGGCGTGTCTTGGGTGACTATGCCCCTTAATGGTGTACCGGGTAGTTGTTGAATTCTCTTTCAAATTACCATTACCATGTGTGTCAGACCTCTTCAGCTACTTTTAATTTAATGTTTCAATATTATTCACCTCTTCATCTTTCAATCATCTGTTAATCATTAGGGTCCAGAGCCCTTGGGTTCTCTATGGTACAGCCTAGGATCCTTCATCATCAGTGTATTTTGTGCTAAATGTATCTCAATGTATATTGCTTATTAATGTACTTATACTCTGTTGAAGTAAATAACTTACTTACTTACCATGAATGTTTTCTAAACGTCGTAAAACTTTTCACCCAGCAAATTCTGATTTTTAGCAACTTCACTAAAGAGAAATCACGTATTGAGCTTTAGTTGTGTTACAATTGTTGCCTATCTGTCCCAAAGTGTTCCCCCATGTGTGATGATTACAATGCTTCGGACGCATATGTTCAATTCCTAGACATTCGCATAACGACTTTTGCGTGCTTTTTTTTAGTTCAGATATCATTACTGATCTCTTATACGCATTTTTGCCTAGCTGACTCTGATAGATAAACACTTTCTGCTATTTAAAGCCAGACATTTGGGCAGTGAAGCAAGGAGGCCATGCAACATGTCGAGAATTCGAAATAACGCCGGCTAAGTTTCTATGACATCGTAGCGGTGATATTGGTTTTTCGAGTCCTGATGGGAAAAAGCTTCTGCTGTAGTTCTCATTTCGTGCATGCGCTGGTTTTCGGTGCGCAGGTGAAACAGTGACCAGAAGATGAAGTGTAAATGGCATACCAAACGCAAAGATTTTCCCTCTGAATGTTAATTTAGTCAATTTAGAGAATTATGCGAGTTCGTGTGAATAACTTATGAGCGCTGGGACGCCAAGGTATCAGCTAGTGCAATCTAGGATCAAAGACTTGGTTCAATTTAAAAGTTCAGTTAGAACTGCAACATTAGTTTGGTTAATAAATCCTCGGAGTTTTGTTTTGGAACAAAAATACAAATCAAGATGGAGATTAGGGTACATTATTGACGTCACTGTGTAGCACTATTTGAATGCAATGATTTCTGTATGATGTCTTGGGAGCTGGAACAAGTCCCCGAGGTAAAGCGTTCAATTAATCTGGTGTCGCCGTATCGATCCGACTTGACATATGGGCAATGAACCTTAAACTCAGCGCTGCATCTAATTTCCTTTCCTTGGCCGGTTTTTGTGATAATTTTTAAATTACGAGACGACTCGTATCTTAAATATTATCAAACTCTTCTAATGAAAATGCAAGGTTGTGTGAGCGTTCATTTTGTCAAATGAGGCCGCATCCGATATTGTTGTTTGACTGGTAAAAACCCGGATGAAATATTGTCATCTGAAAAATCTTGCTGCGATATTTTAGGTCGTTTTGAAGGAGGGTCGTTTGATTAACCACATCATGCTGTCAGTGGTGCAGCTTGTTTTATTACCATCGCTATGAAACGCCAAGTTTGCGTCCATTAAGAGCTCGTAAACAGCTTATGGTGGCTGGAGAGAGAGGCGGTGATCGTGAGTCACGGGTACTCAATCCTCATCTCAATCGAAACATTTCATCTTAGCCATGAACTCACAGTTTGGATTAGAAACAGGTACTGCTTCTGTGATCTCATTAACGTTAGTCCTTTAATAAACGAGAAATGAGTCACGAAGGTAAGAAGACGGTATGGACCCGATCACAAACCTGCGAAGCCGTCACAGATTTCAGTTTTCTAAGCTGTGTAAATCTTTATCTATCTATTTAGATCTGTGATGTACGAAGTGACGCAGGCTCAAGTCCAGTATCCGGAAAAGTAGTCCCTTACCCAAACCTTTTACCCTTACACTAACCATGCATATTTTCTTTAATATTCTTATATTATTATCTTTATAATTATATTTTATTTCTTTAATGACCAAATTACTCATTAGTTTACGAAATATTTTTTACAACACGAACTACTTTTCCGGATACTGGACTTGAGCTGTGGCGCATATATAGTTCTCATGGGCACCGAGGGGCGAATTGAAATTCGTTTTAAAAGCTGCACCAAATGACTTCGTTTGAGGTCTTCGCGGAACCGAATCGACGTTCGTTTGCTTCGTTTATTACGAATTTTTATAACCATACAAGTTCGTGTTCCAGTGTTCAATTTATACGTTTTTCTCTTTGTAAACGAGGCGTTGTAAAGAGCTGGTTTTCGTGTGCAGAATTACATAGATAAAATTCATAAAAAGCAACACAACAGGTACAATTGCCCATCGGTATTAAAAGGTTGTTGGTTTTGATAAGTGGTATTTACCGAACTCGCTGTCTCTGCCATAAATTGGCCAAACCAATCGTCATTAGGAGCTGTCGACGGTGACAATGAAGATTGATATCAGTACCTCATCAGTACTTGATTTCGTCTTACGCCATTGCGCTATCAGGATTTTGTGATTTTTTCTTCTCGATAATGTTTCGATACTTTCGACAGCCAACATCTGCCGTTCATGCGACGTCGGAAATGCGGCACTACATCGCACCAACCGAGGAAATTCTTTCTTCATTTCTGTCACCATAACCTGACACGATGTCTTGTGCGAGTGTCAATTACCTCGCCTCGCTATGACGTATTTCCGGAGCACGATGAGTCCAATATTGTCAGTTCAATATTGTTCATTTCCACGTTTTGTTAATATTTTGTCGCGCATAAATCTGTATTAAAAGATGTAAATCATTTATAATCACGTGATTATCAGTATAGTTATATTTATTGAATGCGTGGCTCAGTGGTCTAAGGCGTTCTGCTTAAAACTGAAAGGTCGCTAGTTCGGACCCCATAATATGGTCACTTGAGGTTGCGGGTTGTGTCCTTGGACAAGGCAACCCCGTTTTTTATCTACATTGCCTCTGCACCCAGCTGTAAATGGGTACCAGCTTCGGCTGGTCGATGTTAACCTTATAACGTCCTGTAACTTGTGTCCCATCCTGGGGTAGTCTACGACTCTCATCCGCTTACACTACAGAACCGCAGATAAGCACCTTATTAACCTTGATGTTAAGGAAGTTTTTAACTTTACTATTTTATCTTAATTCGTTGGCCCTGTGTTCTGCGCTCTTTATAGAGTCTTAATGAAGTCGTCGTTATCTTTACTGAAACTGATGATGATGTTTTAATGCGAATTCTTAATCGAGAACCGAAAAAACTGTCCGTCTGCGAATCTCAGCGCGCTTGTAATCAACGCAATCTTCTCCTGTGCGAAATTGGAAGATGTCTGAGACATCAAAAATTAGAGATCTATACTCTGCAACCCGTGGAAGAACAGCCGTTCGGGAATTGATATTTGCCCTGCAAAGATTATTTGCTATCATGACACGCGGCGTATTATATTCCGATAACGGTATTTGATATATGATGCCTCAAAAAAGTGCTTCCCATTATTATGACCGGCCGCACACGTGATGTTTATCTCGATGCTGTACTGGTATAAAAGGCAGTTCGCTATAATTTCACTTTTACCCTTGTGTAATCATTAAATCATCTGTAAGGGGTTCAATTTCGGTATCTGACTTGTAATTCGTGTAATTGGACACGAAATTGCCTTGTTTCGCTAGAAAAATCAATCAATGCCAATGTCCTCTTCGCTCAAAACATGTTTGAACATTTGTTTAGAAAAACAAAGATTATCCGTAGATAAAAACTGTTTATTTCATGGAATTTAAATGCGACTGTGAGTCTCGAACCAAACAAAATTCAATCGTATCTTGTTCGGTTGTTTATCGCCGGTTTACTGTTGAGGGAAATCATGATTGTGTTTTCATTCAAACTATTGTGATTAATTGCAGCAATCTCAAGAGAAATCACTTCTGGGATTGATTCTTGCAGACATGGAATGCGTTGTCATACCATTGAAGTATTGTGTTGTGTATGATCCGAGCAATTGATCGCTTCTCAATATTCTACGTTCTGATCGGAATTTGCACTTTGGGTGACAGTATTGAGAAACTGGTGGTACTCCTCTGAGCAAATATTCTATGATAGATAAAAACAAATTGCGATCTCTCCAGCAATACGGGATTGAATTTCTTCTTTTTTTAGTTTGCTCTAATTTTCGCCGATTTTGAGGCACTTTTTTGCGCGATTTGCTCAATGAATTCGGTAGCAAACAACGGATGGAAGATTTATTAGAGTAGAAAATATATCCACGCTGGCAGCATAAAAGTAAAAAAATAGACAAAGTAGAGTAATAAATCATTTAAAAATCGTTATTAATGTGAAATTTTGCTTCGTGGCTTGTTTGAATTTTGCGCATAATTCGTTTGTTGTTTTTGGTAAATAAACTAAGAATTTCTGAAATATTTTTGGTTAAAATCAGCGCGCAAACATCAACGTTTAACAAGCACATGATACATAATTAGTAATACATGTAATAATTAGTATCTCAGTCGAGGATTTGTTCGCTGTATCAGGGAGGTGGGGTCTCTCCTATTCCCTGGCTGGCAACGTTTTAACTTTGGCGAGGACGGCCGTTAATCAAGAAGTTTTAATCGTTATCTACAGTTGTTATTATTGCAAGGTTTAAATGGCGCACTTAAATCTTGATTGATTTCATGATGTGGCATGAAATTTTTGAAATAATTCGGCTGCCGGAGGATAGCTTACCACGATTAAGAAATAGCTTAAATCCTTCCATCACACGGCGAGATGTTCAGTTCAGTCAGGTGGAAGTTGAACGTCTGATTGAAATCTTGAAATTTTTAGACATGTCATCAATTCAACAGATTTTCCAATTACACACGTAGTTCTGTCTGTTTACTGAAGGCATCCAATTCCGTCGTCCCAATTCGCCGTAAGCTAGAAGAGTCGCATTGCTTCCGATTGCAGAATAGCGCTAAAATTGGGAAATTTTGAATTGATAAATTTTGTACCTCTTCAGGTAATTGAGTGGCTTATAACTTCGATACATTGGAATTTCCTAACTATCCAAACTGCCTGGCGAATTGGCCACACTGAAATATTCAAAACCATCATATTTATTTTCAGTTTCATTACATGTCGATGATATATTTCTTTTGTGGCAAAACTCATCTTTGTGATGTCGGCCTCCATCAATAGTTTCGTTTTGTTTCTTCTCCCCACCATTATACCATACAAAGTAAACTTAGCCGCCAAATTGAAGTTTCTTTGCCTGAATATCGTTGACAGGACGTGGCAATAAGAGCTACCACCACAAACATTCAATGGACTCTCGACTGCCATGCAAGCGACAACATTTCGGCTATCTTTACATGGAGGGTGTCACTAATAAGGCTGTGAAGTGGGCCAAGCATGCTAACGTGTCCTGGCTGGTAAACCACAACGTTCTATATTTTGTACGTGTGTGATTTATCGTGAATCGGGTTTGTTCACAAATCATAGCGAGATAACTAGAAAAGTAAATGTTTTCACAAGTGGCTGTGTTCGGGATGGGATTTCACCGCGTTAGTAATATCAGCGAGGTGGTAAAATAGAAGACATCTCTTTGTACCTTAATGCGGTGTCATTTTGAAGGATTATGTGCACAATAAAAGTTAGTTAAAACGGAAAGTTCATGTATTTGCGTTGTACATGCTTTCGGTAGTGCTTAATTCCACCACATGCGATGGTTTTGTATTTGTTCATCCTAATTACTCATTTCATGATGTAAACCCACTTTTTATATTTATATAAGAGATATTTATAATTTAAGTGGCGCTCATCCAGAAAATCATTGTAACTTCCGTATGGTTGTAAACTAGGTATCTGCTCGTATGTATAATCAGGGAGGTGGGAGACACGGGGTCCATCATACCTTGGAGTAACAAAAAGATGAGTTTATTCGTTACTCCAAGATCATACATACAACTACACGGGTTAACAGGCTTGGGCGTGATATTTATATTATTGCTACAGATACTGGTCCAGATGAGTCGTTAGAGAGCACAATCTAGTTGTTAAGATAGAACAGTCATATAAGGTATTGTTCTACTGACCAATCATAATTTAATATTTATAGAATACCATCGAGATTCGCAGAATATCGTTATTTGACACATACGTCGTATTTCTATCCAATTCATCCCATAAAAATGCCAATATCATTAGTGACCCTGAATTAATACGCGAAACCGTAAGTAAATTCGCAACGAACGGTGATCATCTGTCATACTGATGAAGATAGAAGCTATACAACTTTGAGTGGTAGTTTTACTAAATAATATGAGTTACAGCGCCCTGTCAATTCATAGTTTATAAGTGGACGCTTTCGGGAATATTAACTCATATTGTCCATTTTCTGTAACGGTGAATAGAGACGTCTAGTATTTTATGAATTCATGACTTGTCAGTCATAACAATGGCCGTGCTGCAAGAAATTTGCATCGGTGGTGAATTGTATAGCATTTAGCATCTTGGCCATCCGGGAATTGTGTATTTTGCTAAAGTGATTAATGACAGCTTTTCCCGTGTTAGCACTCACCCTTGTCAACCATTAGCAAGAGCCGTGTGCGGAATACAAATCAACTCTATACGCCGGTGTGTTGATGGTTTAGTAAAAATGGCACGATAGTTATAAAACATATTTGTAACTGCGTCTTCCTAAGTTCTCAAAATTCTAAGTCTTGCAAAAGTATTCGTGCATGGATCTACGTTTTCTATACACTCGACATGTCTTTCGATTAAGCTAACTATTCTACCTATTCTGTATCTTCATGAATTTCTGAAAGCCATGCAATATTTAGCTGCCGTGGGGACTTATACCGTATAACCTTTATATCGCGTTATACCGTATAACCTTCTGAACAGATGACACTGGACTGTTTGACCTCACTTCTGCACGTTCAGGCGCTGTCTGCTGGCGATGAGATCAACCGGTTTTCGATGTGATCACATCCCTGATTATAATAAACCTGGCTGAGATTCCATTATTAAAGCAAAAGCTTAGATTTCTTATAGTTCCGTGATCTAACTTCTATAACAGTTTCATAGAAGCGTTTATGTTACCACAAATTATGACAGACTGGGACAGACTTGAAGGTGAGTGACCACTACAGCGCCCTCTGGTGCACTCTACGAAGGATCATTCACCCTTTTTCAACCCACTTATAAGCTACAAAGTGGAGTTGTGACAGAATCTTTGTAAGTAATCATCTGTAGCAATCTAATTAAGCCGCCGATACCCGTTGATTGCATCATTCAATTTATATCGTAACGTAATAAAGGTGTTCAAATCGGAATTAAATCGGAAGAAATCAGATACTGTCGACTGAATAGCAAGCAAATAGTTTCAAGTGACAACGACATTTCGTCTTTTGCGCAATTTACACTGTCGATTTTTGAAGTGAAATTGGCTGCCCAACATGAAGTCGTCGATTTCACTTCAGAAAATCGATAGTGTAAACGAGAAAGTCGTCTGACTTTTGTCATTCATATCTTTGTCGCTGCAATAGAACATGTTCTATTTACAACAAAAAGTCTATAGTTACGAAAGCCCGGAAAGCTCATTTGAGATTCGAATATAAAATTTCAAAATAAGAAATTCTTATTTTGAAATTTGAAATTTGAAATTCGGGATACGACAAAAGGAGATTGACCAATCAAATGCGTTCTTCTTGGCAACAGTCATTATTTGACTAATCAAGTGGGTTATAACAAAAAACGGGTGGTACTAAAACCTGCCAAAAACCAAACAAAACCAGCGTGATGAAATCCTAGATGGCCGCCATAAACCAGAAGTGGACCATCTTTGTCATTTTTTGAGCTACAGGGTTGAAATTTGGTATCCAGGCATCTAATTGGACACTCTAACGAACCACTTGATAAAATCCAAGATGGCCGCAATAAAACCGGAAGTGGCCAACATCTTTGTTATTTTTTGAGCTACAGGGTTCAAATTTGGTATCCAGGCATCAAATTGGACACTTTAGCGAACCACGTGATAAAATCCAAGATGGCCGTAATAAAACCGGAATATCCCGAATTTCAAAATAAGAAAATTTGAAATTTGAAATTCGAATCTCAAATTTCAAATTTCACAAGAGCTTTTTGGGCTTTCGTATATAGTGTATATGCTACATAAGTTATGTGATTAAATGCATTTCGAGACAAATTAGCCTTAATATTGGACTTGAAGTGGAATTGATGTGGTTATATTTTTCACTTTAATAATATTTAAAACCAAACTGCAGTTAACATTTTTGAATGAGTT
Source organism: Tubulanus ruber (assembly GCA_036873915.1). NCBI lineage: Eukaryota > Metazoa > Nemertea > Palaeonemertea > Tubulaniformes > Tubulanidae > Tubulanus > Tubulanus ruber. The sequence continues at coordinate 5,167 of JAYJLZ010121221.1, read as the reverse complement.
GTTAGCTGTTTAAAATGTCGTCTGAGATCTCAAGATACAGTTACGATACGTGTTTTAATGGGATGGAAAGCAACGTCGGGTTTGTTTAAAACATCACTTAGTACGTCTTGAACCATTTTCAGATTTCAATTCATGCCACGATCACTCATTTCGTCATTACTTATGGCGGAAATCATCGAATTTCTGATTTTCTCCGTGAGTGTTCCATACGCAGATATGAAATTACCTCGCATAATCGAGTACGTTTATGCGGCGACACATCTAACATGCATGCTTACCGGCGTCTTGAGAACCGTCACTGTGATACGACACATGTTCTGCAGAAAAAGAATATCGCAAATAGTTGCACGTCGGTTGCCCCTTCGAGTGTAATTAGGTCAGTTAAGACAAGGTGTAAATTTATTCAAAGAATTGCGATATTTTTGGCACGCGTCCTTTCAAATTATTATAATGTTCTCAACTTAAATTAAACGCACCCATTCGCCAGGTGTTGCAGTACTGACGCATATTCTTAATTACATCCTCCTAATGAGTGGTAATCAACGTCGAATATTCAGGACGTAGAATTGGTGTTCACTGCAGTACTGTGTCGGTGTAGTACTGTGTCGGAGCAGTACTGTGTCGGAGTAGTACCGTGTCGGAGCAGTACTGTTTCGGAGCAGTACTGTGTCGGAGCAGTACTGTGTCGGAGCAGTACTGTGTCGGAGCAGTACTGTGTCGGAGTAGTACCGTGTCGGAGTAGTACTGTGTCGGAGCAGTACTGTGTCGGAGTAGTACTGTGTCGGAGTAGTACTGTGTCGGAG